>JAOXYJ010769228.1:0-13689 GCA_028566555.1 Lithophaga nigra | reverse complement strand
ATGATGTAACTAACTAGATTTATCGTTTATCGTTCATATATTATTCATTCCCGTCCTTGTCTTTGATAACTTTAGTCTTTAACTATAGGTTTTTTTTAAATTTTTTCTTTTCTTTTAAAGTTAAAACCTATATATGACGAATAGATCAAATTTAAATTCTAGTTTATATAAAAAAATACTGTAAATTTGGAAATAAATTAATACGAATTTTCAAAAGCTGACTGTAATGCGAAATTTATTAATGCGATGCAGACAGAACTTGTATAGAAATATACATCAATAGAATAAAAAGGCGTGTTTTGATTAATGCGATCTGAACATAGTCGCATTTTTGGCATTTATAAAAAACATCCCATTAATTTACAAATTTACAGTAGGGTCTTAAAGTTATACATTTTGTCATAAAATTTTGTCCGAACGACCTGCTATACTCCCCGTAGGTATTGGAAGAATCAATTGAACTTACTTCTCAGAAAGAATATTGCTGACCTTTCATTTTCAACTTAATTATATGTTTAGCAATGCTCAACACAGTACAGTAACACTAGGGAGTTGCTGGTGGCTAAGAACGTTTGAAAACTATTTCTGTTCGAAATATACCCATGTTTGATGTGTTATACCAACCAGAAATAATAGTTGAGTAAAATGTTGTATATGAATTCAGCAAAGGTGTACAACTTTGTTCCACATAACTATAATAATTGCTGTTACAGTTCTAGTTTACGATCACTATGGCTCATAGATATATTTTTGACCTAATGACACCATAAATTTCTGACGAATACGTGTCCATCTTTATTTTTTGTGTCTAAATGACATAACTATGACAACTTATGAGCAAGAAAAATGGCTACGTTAAAATGCTAAAAATAGTAGATATGATTAGTTTCAACCTGTTAATCATCTTACTAATCATATACCGTAAGTATTAGACTGATAACTCATAACCTCTTAGGCATACAAAAATCTATTCTATAACGATCATGTAGTTGTGATGGCAGTCCCTTCAAAATCAAAGTAAAACTGTCAGATATCTCCAACTGGTCGTGACAAGCAAAGACTGACAGATGCTTTTGAATATATTATTTCAAACGAATAAATCGATTTATATTATTAAACGGGGAAAAATTAAATATTTAGCTCACCTGGTCCGAAGGACCACGTGAGCTATTGCCATCACTTAGCGTCCGTCGTTCGGCGTTAGCTTTTCACATTTCATTCTTCTCCTTAGAAACAACTGAGTCAAATTGAACCAAATTTTGCAGGAATGTGCATTGGAAGGTCCTCTATAGACATTGTGTTCTTCGTTCAGATCGAATATTAAACATGGTCGCCAGGGCCAATAATAAGTTACGATTGGCTGAAATTTCAAAGATCTTCCAGTCAGAAACTACAAGGTTTATGGAATTGTTTTATGGTGTGAATGATCATTGGTAGGTCCTCTATCAAAATTATGTTCGTGGTATCAATCCAAAATCCAAGATGGCCGTCACCGTGGGACAGAGTTTAACATTGGACCCTATGGGAAATACAATTGAAGATGTTCTTCTTGGAAACGACTATGACAGTTGAAGTTAAACATATGCATAAATGTTTATTAGAAGGTCCTTTACCAAAATGGTGTTCATGATGCCAATCCGAAATCCAGGGTGGCCCCCACCGCGGGACAAAGTTTAACACTGGCCCCTATCGGAAATACACTTGAAGGTTTTCTTCTTGGAAACGACTATGACAATTGAAGCTAAACATATCCATAAATGTTGATTGGAAGCTCCTTGTCCAAAATGGTGTTCATGGTGCCAATCCAAAATCCAAGATGGCAGCCATCGTGGAACAAAGTTTAACATTGGATCCTATGGAAAATACACTTGAAAATCTTCTTTTGGGAATCGACAACAATTGAAGCTGACAAATCCATAAATGTTCATTGGACGGTCCTTTACCAAAACCAAGTTTTTGATGCTACTCAGAATTCCAAGATGACCGCCACCATTGGACGCTATGGGAAATACACTTCAACATCTTTGGAAAGAAATATGGCGTGTCCATGAATGTTCAGTGGAAGATCCCATACATTTGAAGATCTTCCTGGAAATGACTAAGACAGATGAAGCTTAATATGAAAATTGGAAGGTCCTCTACCAAAACCGTGTTTTTGATGCTGTTCAGAAGATGGCCGCTACCATTGAAAATAGTTTAAACATTGGACCTCAAGGGAAATACACTTGAAGATATTCTTCTTGGAAATGACTACAACAGTTGAAGCTGACCATGTCCATAATTAATCAGTGTAAGGTCTTAAATTTTTATTCTAATGCCAGTTGGAATTCCAGTATGACCACCATCATAGAACATTGTTTAACATTGGAGCCTATGGGACGTACACTTGAAGATCTTCTTGGAATTGGTGAGTTTAGAAGCAGGTGAGCTATACAGGCTCAGGAGAGCCTCTAGTTTTCTTTTTGTTATTTAATAGCCGATCTTGAAACTCAGAACTGGCAGTGAAATGCTTAAATTGACTTACTATATGAACTAAATAAGTCATGAACGAAATAGATGGGGGTTTTGGACCTTTTTAAGTTTTATTTTGCAAAATAACTTAACAAGACCATACAACTTCCCATCGGTATAAAACGTTTTATTTCCTGTGTCGCGCTTTACAATGTTTTCCTTCAATCAAGCTGTTAATTATGATACCTTCAGAGAAACAGACCACACTTTTTCAGTTTTCAAATAATTTTGTCTTAAATTAACTATTCCATAACGTTTTTTTCGGAAGCTAGAATGCTAGACATCCCAGTTGAAAGAACAGTAAATTAACATATGGTAAATTCGATCGGATCGGTAACATACTCGACCCATACACGGATACAGAAGGTAATGTAAAGTAAGCAAAACTGGAGCGGAGACTTTTGGACTATACAAGCGATGATGAAAATGTACAGATTAAGTTTGTTTAAAATCATACTTTAATATATCCATAGTTACGACATCTAGCAGTGGCGTCGTCCTACCTTCCAGTGGGCAAAATATGAAATCGATCGCTGCAACGATTCAATGATAGGAAAGCATCGTTACGTCTGATGTCATGAGGTCAACATGATAATGTATTGCAGCGCGTGACCTTAGATGGAATACAGAGTTCACTATTCTTACGTTTTCCTACTGAAGGTTTTAATGCAACATAAAACTTTAATGATGTTATAGGTATGTTTTGATAAGATTTGTAATGAAAATAGGCAGATATCTGAAAAAAAAATATGTGAAGAAGGCCTTAGGTATGCTGATTCTGCATATCAAGAAATAAATCCATTTGACTGATTTGCATGTCTGCCATTTTGTTGACAATGACTTCTTATTCAGTACAAAGACACTGAAGGATAACACCAGGTATTTCAAGAATATAGTATAATTTTGGATTAACATTTCCCATGTTCAAGGTGAAAAGTTAGAACTTTACACATTTTCCCCAATCATCCGATTTTTCCAAATATTTTGTGCATTAAACAGAAAAAATTCCAGCAAGAAAACAAATTGCGAAGCGTAAGCCGCGGTATTTTGCCTGTCAAACATGGTGAAATGCACCAAACTGTACCATTTTTAACGGTAAAATATAAACTTGTTTTGCAATGTTTGCTTGGTTCCAGGTGAAAAATTAAAAGGTGCTACAATATCTCCTGAATATCCAGATATGACATGGTAACTATTTCTCCATTTGGGAGAGGCTACCCCATAAAAATGCAGGTTAAAGGCCCAGAATTTTGGTAATAGCAACCAGCCTTGATTGAGTGAAAGGTTTTTTACACCACTTCAGTAATTTTTCAGCTATATCGTGGCGTCCAGTTTTAGTGGGGGAGGAAGGCGGAGTATCCGATGAGAACCCCGACAAGGAAAATTGGTAATACTTGTTAATTAAGGTTGGAGTCGAGCACACCTCACCACGAGCAAGGCTTAGTGTTGACACTCAGGTAAGTAGTTGATAACCCGAACTTTGTATAGTTTTCTAAAAACTACTTTGGTATGCTTTAAACCTTGGTTAAGAGCAAACCACAATAATTTTGAAAACTTGAAAAGTCACAGGAGGTTTAGGAGGGTTGTTTAAAACATCCTAGAAGAATTTTTACTTTCCCGCTAGGTATAACTTTTCTTAAAACTTAAGTATTAAATAGGATTTTGCACATCTGACATCTTAACCCGTGAAATAAGTTCCTTAAGTCGCCTCATTAAATAGCTATGTTTATTTTAGTAAAAAAAGTTGGGGAATTGGAAAAACCGTGACATGGTTACGTGTAAACATCTGCTTGTCTTGCATTGTCGAAATTTGTAAATATTTGCTGTATTCCGTGGTAACCATTGATTTGTTAAATTGCAACTGAAACATTTCGGATTTTTTTAAACATAAAAAAAACCGTATAATTAGGTAGAGGAACCCTGGATACAGTGTAAACATTGAAACATTTCAAGTGTTTATAATCAATACACATTTCATTTCTTGAAATCAATTTGGAATTGCGCAATAACTAATTATTGTGAAATACCTAACTTTAGTTTGTTTGTTTTGTTACACTGAATGGATACACAGTACATTAAATGGATACCGCTACATTCGTATTCCGTACATTTAATTGATGAAATTCACCACAGAACTTGGAAGGAAAAGGAGACCGACCGAGATTTCGTAAAAGGGAGTTACAACAGAAACATAGCTGGATTGATGTAAACGAACACCAATGTGCTTTGCAAAACTTGCTGTACTTGGATGGTAGCTGAAAATGGATGTGCCGGAACGAGTTTTATGACAGTGTAGGAAAATGGAGGACAAGAGTTTTCATTGCGCATGTACCGGAACGAGTTTTCAGACAGCGTGAGAAAATTTGTAAACAAACTTTACTTCCCATGTACCGGAACGAGTTTTATGACAAGTGTCAGAATATAAATGACAACAAACTTTATTGCGCATGTATAGGAACAAGTTTATGATTATGTAAGAAAATGGAGGACAAGAGATTTTACTTAATAAAGACTTATTTCTGAATTAGAATTCGTAAACAAACTTAAATGTGCATGTATCGAAATAACATTCAAATTGTTTCACTTGGTATTTTAAACAAGAGCTCTACAGGTTGTATTGGTCTTTTTAAATCAATGGTGGTTCAAGTCCAGTGGTTTAATCTAACTTTTATTTAAGCTTTTCCACATCTGACATAGGAGTTAAAAGTATTTAGGTACCCCTTCCAATTAACAAATAACCTTTTGTTTTTATTGTCACGTCTTAGTATTATTTCAATCCTAAATGTTTTCTGGTTAGTTCTTTGAAGTTTTGAAGCAATCAAGCTACTCTGAATCACTTTGTTATTTAAGTCTGATATTTTATACGTGACTGGATCAGTAGTTTGTATTGTGTTAATTTTAAGCACTTCTTCAGTCCAATTAGAAGTGTAACCTTTTTCAAATTTTCCTTTTTTCTTGCTTATCCTCACTATGTCTTCAAGTTCAAACTTTGGTTTACGGTTTTCGGGGATTCAGGGTATAAGTTTCTAAAAACTATGTTTTCATTTGACTCTTTACTAGTTTCGACTGGAGTTAGTTTGGTTGATCTATGTTTCGAATTATTGTACTTATCAACCAGTTTCGGTAAAATACGTGTAATTGGTATTAAGATATTTCCGCATTTTTGTTTTAAGTGTTTGATTGAATCTCGCAACTACAACTGCCTTCCCTTTATTGAATGTGTGGTACATCCTGATTTCATGTTGACTTAGCAACTTCTTAATTTTTTATTGTAAAACTCAGAACCTCGATCAACCTAAAGTTTTTCTGGTTTTCTGTCTTTAACCCAGCAAATACGTCACTAACTTCCTGTCCTGTTTTAGTTTTTAATGGAACTGCCCAGGCATATTTACTGAAAACATCAATGACAGTCAAAAGATACTTATATCCTTGTTATCACGCGAAAACACGCGCATATCAACAAGATCAGCAAACCATGTATCAGCAGCATAAGCCATCTCCACTTATCTCTACTTGAATGTTCTACGAATTGCTTTATAAAGTTCTTCCGCCAATTGATCAGTCTATTTAATCTCTTTTTTGTGCTTTTTGTTTACCCCAAGACGTAACTTAGTTTTAGCTCCAATTACACCCTTACCAATTTTCTTCAATGCTATTTGGTTTAACATGTTTTAATTCTGTCAACATTTTTTGTCACAAAGTTGTTTGTCTTCAGCGTTTTCAGAATAACAAACATCATGAGATCGACATACTTTATCTACTTTATTCTTCGTTGGTACCGATTATTTTTTAGTTTTGATAAAAATAGGTTCCATACATTTTGGGCAACATTTTATATTGCCTTTTTGTACAGTCTATCTGTAGTCCTTTACCGAACAAAGTGGCTACCAAAGGTATTCCTAGCCTGGCTAACATACTCAAAATTAACCAGCTTGTTCTCTTCTTGTTATTCTTAACCTGCGCCCTGCTTGAGGTTCCTTAACTTGATTTTGGGTAAGATGATCCATGTATGGGGAGACAGGAGTAATGGGAGTTTATCCTCAGTATGTCTATATTCCTGCCAAAAGTCTTTTTCCTCTGTTTCAGCCAGTGCACTTGCTGTCCAATACGAAGAGCGGGAAGAATTTTGAAGCAACAGCTTTAGGCACTGGAATTAATTTCAGACGAAAACTCGCTATTGCACCTAAAAAACCACCATTTTGTCCCTGGACTGTCATTTGTGTTTTACTTATGTCCAAATCAACACATTCTACACTCTTCTTTGCTTTTTCTATTCTGTTTATTTGTGTTTTTGTTAACACCAAGGGAAAGGTACCCGAGAGTTGATTGTTCGCCAGTCTCAAAGACAGACTCGTCCTTCTTTCATATGCTTTTGCTGGTGTTTTCTGCTGCCCTTCAGATAACCTAAAATTGTAAATATATGTCATTTTTATTATTTGAATATAATTCCTGATCAAATGACTGAAATGTTTTTCCTTGGGATGATTTACATACAGAAAACAGTATGGGTCTTTAGTTGCTTCAAAAAAGTCTTCTTTCTCATCTGGAAGTTCACCACATAACAAGTCACGCTCATTTTAACTGGGGAAATTATAGATAACGTAATGACTACAGTTTAACCTACCAGCCTTTTGTGTTTTGTAGTAACTTTGAGTTAGGTACATAACACTGCACTTCTTGTGCTACCCTCCAATAAAGTATTTACTGATTTTCTCCTAATCTTTGGGAGAGGAGATGTAGTCATCGAAAATCACCATCTTTTGAAACTCATGGTCTATCAAGTCGATGTCTTCGACATCTTCATAAGATACTTGAATTAAACTGGATGAGTCTATTTCGTGTTTATCAGCTATTTTCTAAACATTTTCTCTCAAGGATTGATACATATACTGATCAAGGTGTTTTGCATACAAAATTAGTTTATCATGTTCGTAATAATCATCAGACTCGTTATACTCGTACTCGGAACTGTTTTAAACCCTGGCTTAGCATAATGCTCAAAATACTGGGAATAGAAGTCTTTAAATTTCATTTATTTCTATATTTCCAAGAAAAAAGGAGATGGGGAAAATACAGAAAGATTTACACAAATGTGCTGAGCTACTGACTAGCATTGCATATGTAACAGAAAAAAACAACAGTCTGAAAGTAAATATTCTGATGATGACACAATACATTGATGTAAGCATCACAGCTGCTCATTCCGAGTGGAGTTAAACAAGTGAGGAAAGCGGAGCGAGTAAATATTTATTGAGAACAAGACCATTTCCAGGTGGGCCTTATAAATCAAACTTCAATGTGGCCCTTAAGATAATAGGAGGTTATCTTAATTTAAATTAACTCATTTTATCTTAACTTATTTTTATTTTTAACTTAAAAATGGATGAATGGAAAAATATCCGGAAAAGGTAAGCAGCTGAAGATGCGGGTAAGGGCTTTTAAGGAGACACTTGAAGTAAAAATAAAGAAAGATTTGCGTGGTAAAGCGGCTAAGGAATTTTTTGCACCTATAACGCAAAAAAAAAATAAGGAACTTCCGAAAGAAATAGCTGCTAATATCCCTAAACCGCAAGCTGTTGGTCAAATAATACCCACTGATTATCCCATGCCTGCAGAAAATATACTTGTTCAACCTGTACCACAGTTGGAGACATAAGCACCTGTGCCGCAAATACAAGAGCCCAAGGATAATGTGCCACCCTTTAAAGAGGATCTGAAGGAGAAACCAAAGATTCTCAAACTCGATCCAACTGCTGTTACTTAGACATGTTTATTGTTGGGGATTTGGGTTTGCATCCCGAAATACAGTGAAGTAAATATCGGGATTTCAATCACAATTAGGAAAATTTAATAATCATAAAGAGGATTGTAAGCAAATGGAGGAAAATTGGGAATATATAAAGGTTTTAGTTAAATCAGAAAAGGTTGGGGGTATAAGTGAATTGAAACAAGTTTGGGGATTTGTTGCTTGATTTACTACAACTCTATAAACATTATAGATTAATAGCCAGGTATGAAACAGGAAAAATAGTGATGAAAAAGAAAATAGATGATGACTTCATCGACTTGGTAAATAAACGATTCAACTAAAAAGTATTCTGAGTTTTCGACAACTGGTTGAAGTAAATAATATCCCGATGCATAAAACCAGTGGAAAGTATCAACCTTGTGTTTGTGTCCCATTTTTCGGGTTGATTGTGTAGTTTTTGGGAAATCGTGTCCTTGTAATTGTTACTCAAATCTCCCAAGTTATTTCCATCAAAATTTTTAATCAGTCTCTGATATGTAAACTATCAGTGTCAGTGTAGTAAAAGTCATCTTTTGTTTCTTGTTTCGGATTCAAGTTCATGATATGATCATACATTATTTTGTGACTAAAAGCACGTACAAACGCCCCGTAATGTACAGGCTTGCTAATTTGTTTTACCGCATCTGATTCATACATAAGTCTACCAGTAACATACTATTGATTGTCTATTAGTTGAAGGTCGGTCAAAATATAGTCGTTTTTAAACACCCAAAATTCGTTGTTATCCTTGATCGCTTTAGTTTTCGTAAATATCGGCCTCTGAATCATTTTTCCTATACAACCTTTACATAAGAAACTTAGATTCAGTTTGCCATACAATTCCTTCAGCCCTAAGACATCAGACTGAAGGTATTTTAGACACTCTTGTCGCAACTCTGGTTTAATTATTTTGTCATCAATAAGCGAGTTCATGCTCAAATTCCCCTTTTTGCACGTTACACTTACAATAAGCTAAAGCCTGTTTTAGACTACACTCTATGTGTTTAAATAGGTCAAAACACTTAAACCTCCGGTTTTGCCTGCCTCAAGCACAATTAGGCTTCCGTTATTTAACACAAATTTGTCCGATTTTATCCCGAGCCTATTTACTGATTCAACAAGGAAATAGTGATTGAAGTTACTTCAGTTATAAAATTAAAGATGTATTTGGTGTCTTTACTCATGATATACATCACGAAGCCATCTATACATGAATCACCAGTAAGAAACGGAAGATGCCGTCTGGTTCAACAAAGCCTAAAATATATGGAACAAGAAATTCCCTATCATCTAAACACTCATACCCTTCGCTTTTTCTGTATGTTTCAAGGTCATAGTGTATTACATTAGTGTTTTTTTATTTGTGTGGCGTTTTGATTAGATATCTTCCTTCTTTCTTGATCTTTGATCCGTAGTACCCCGCTCGACTGTCATTGCATGTTTGACGAGTAATATACCACATTCCACATTTCTCACACCTTTTTGCCTTGCAATCATGAATACCAGAATAATTTCGTCTACATAGGTTACACTTCTCTACCTGTTGTGTCTGGATAATACTTTAATGCTTGAGATAGTTCAATATACACAATAAAATTCTCATGATTATTGTTCATGTTTTTTCTTATGAATTTTTTTATTACAATTTAATTTTAATTCATTAAGTTGATCAGCACTACGTTTTGGGTGAGAATACTTCGAGGAAGCACAAAGTTCTCGGTCACATACATCAAAATACCATCTGTGACTATAAAACCACTTCTTAAACCTTTCACAGTTACTTTCTGTGATTGCTTCAGATGTAAAATGTTTTCTCGGTCTTCCCCCCATTTTTTTTGTTGTGTATATTTGTTTTATAACTTGGATTTTCTATGTAATTTTCTTATTTTTTCTTTTCCAAGCACTGCAGAGAGTTCTTCTCGAGTGTTTCGTCTTGGTTTAGTTATTTCTTTAATTATTAAACATTTGGGGTCCTTGCGACCGGAGTCCGTCCAGAGGATGCATTCGGCCGGACCACAGGCGTTATCTTCTTAACTACATGTACATATTCCGCAGCTTTTTTCCCGACCAACTTGGACCCTTTATCCAAAGCAGATGTAGCGATCTGCTTTGCAGCTTCAGATATAATTTTGCTTCCATTTTTCCCCAAGACATCAAACCAACCAACCCCCTGTCTCGTTATTGAGTCAACCCAAATATATCCGCCTATATTTTTATCATAAACTTTCTTCTTTATGTTTTAAAAATAAATCAAAAATAAATTTATCCGGTTACGATGCCAGACTATAAAATCAAAACAACAGCACTTCTGATTTCACAATACGCTTTGATCATCCTTGACCGAAATAAAAAAATGTCCTTGGCTTATCTAACATTGATTCCATGACATACAGCTGGTATAATGTATCTGAAGAATACAAGAACAAAACCATCAAATATAAAATAGTTTGAACGTGGAAAGAGATTACGTTTTCAAACGGGGCTTACAGCTATAGTTATTTAAGCACATATATTGCGGAGTTTAATGGCCATGTTTTTACCTTTATAGTAAAACGCAACATGTTTTAAACTCCCTAATTCGTTTTTAACTCCTTCAATTCATCAAACATACATACGTTTATTTTTTCCCCTTATGAATTAGGGTGACATATTCAGCAAAAACTTTGTTAACATGATACCGGGTATTGATTAGCAAACCTTTGACTGAAATGATTGTGATGTTTTTAAATAAAAATAAATTTGCATAAAAATGTTTAGAGAAACTAAGTTTAATGACAGATATGAATATTCTGTGATTCAACTCAATACCCCGAATAAGTTTCCAGCGGGAGGGAATCAACAGAAAAAACTGACCACAAGTTTTCAGTTGTAAAGAGATCATCGTTTTATGATTGGTAAAATGCTTATCTTCTGGTTAAATTTGGGATAGAAAAACTAGCTGATGGTACTGGTCTTGATAAAGATTTCGGTTATTTCAGATGCTACTAATCTCCTATAACAAATATCAGTTAGACAAAATGGTAAAATAGTATATAATTGTTATAACTTATCCACTGCCAATCATGTGAAATGTTAACTGTCCTTATCTGATAACTACGTCAATTCCGTAGGTAAAAACAGTTTTAATATCCGGATAATGCTGCATCCGCTGATCCAGATACGAACACAGGATTTAAGGCAACAGATTTACTGATAAACAACCTTCAAAAAGTCTGCAGAAATGTCATTAAATCGATTTAGTTTTTTCCAATCATTGGAAATGAATTTACTACCACCTTCTCAAATGGAAATGGAAATTCATATAAATGAGGATTCGGACCTTGTGTTCAGGGCAGTAGGAGACGCAGGTAGGGTAGTTACCATTCATTCCGAGTTATGGGTTCCCAGGCTTAAGTTTAACTCCGAGGGGCTCGCGAATATCATCCCAACATACATGGCGCCAAGAAAATGGAAATATTTAAGTGAATTGGTGCGTGAAAGTGGAGGTAGTAAAATGGTTAAAAGAACGTATAGAATTACGTCAGGGATCAAAAATCCAAAACATGTAATAGTGTTTTTACAAAGGGATGGAAAAAAGACAAGTCGGACGGAAAATCCTTGTTCCTTGATACCTTTAAACTTAATGCAGCTGATTCGAATTGCAAATTGCCTACCGCGAGACTGGAAGTAGGATCAGGAGTATAGTTCAAATGCATTAAATCGTATCTTTTCCGATGCCTGCAATTTTAAACCAAATGCAAGCAATGACTATGATGCCGGGAACATGTTGCATTTGTCTAACTTCGAAAATCTTTATGGATTGATTCACTTTGATTTGTCGTATATTCCCGAGGACAAAACATGGAAATTACAAGTCTGACGTTAGACTAACATTGCAGAAACAGTAACGCCTTGGGTGGGACCGGAAATAAGAGATACTCAGTTTAATATCATTTTGAGTAATTACGCAACCAAAACTAACCTTGAAAAAACAAAAGAAGAAATACGGGAATATCTCATACGAAGTGATTCCCTTCCTGAAAGGTATAATACAATGACTACTCTTGATATGGGTGAAAACAGGATTATAGGGCCAAGAAAAGGAGAAGATGAAGATCATGATGCTCGAGTGGATCAAATAGGGGCAACTTTCTCCGGCTTATTGCGCAAAAAAAGACTTGAATATGAACAAACAATACATCAGGGGACTTGAAACTGATTTAACTGACAACTCATCCGTAGTGAATAAAAAGCATTACAGGAGAAAATAGACATACAAAACGACTAGTTTCAAAGGCAGAACAAGACCTGAATAGGATCTTGCAACGAAGTCAGAACTGACTGAAACTACAAAGGATCTTGAAAAACTAAATAGAGCTACAAAAACAGAAATGAAAAATGACTATGCTACAAAGCAACTGTTATTGAACCAAACTGATATACAAAAGAAAGACAAACCAACATTTACACTAAACCCATCCACCTTGTACAACAGGAAAACAAACTAATTCCGCAGATATAATCAGCAATCACCAGCGCCCAGGCAGAAGTAATCATGGATAAACTAGATACAAAATTGGGAAATTATGTTTTGAAAACCGAACTGGGAGACGGAGTAACCGATATAAAAATAAAAGACTATGGCCGTCTTGATGATGAGCACTACAAAAGGAAATTAAGGAGAATTTATGAAAAACATTTCAAAAAGAAATTTACACCAAAACATGATGACTCCTTGACTGGGTTGTGTGAACGCAGCGAATGTTGGAGGGATGTAGCGAATATCACAAATAATGACTTTTCCAAACAATATTATGTACCATAATGATGGTGACACTGAACCAGATAGGCTTTACAAAATATTTACATTGAACCCGGTATCAATCAAGTAAGAAAGTGGACTAGTAATAACAAAGATCCGAAAAATAGGTACTGCTTTGTACCAGTTTTTTAGAATTATAAACAAGTATACCGAAATTTGGAAGAAAGAATATGTAAAAGACGAGGTACTTTACCAGCCCTAAGTTAGGAGAAGTGGAATATTATGGTTATACGGGTAAAGCAGACAACCAAATACAGATAGGTGCAGACCTAACCTCACACCCAAGTTAAATTGGAGAGCTGTCATAATGTCTGGTTAAAGTCCGCTTGCAAGTCAGCTTAGGACCGCTCTGTCCTATCAGGACGTCCGGTCCAAATTAATTTGATTCTGTCGCCACGTCACCTTGTAGCTGTCCTGAGGACCGGTCAGGACGACCTCTCTTGTCAGAAAAGCGGACTTGTCAGGAAGTCCGCTATTGTTAGGATGGTCGTATCAGTTTCGTATTCCCTTCTCGTATGATTCAGTTGTTCTTTATCTACACTTCATCAACAATGCCTCCGGTAAAGTTATTTAGACTGACAACTTACAT
>JAOXYJ010768122.1:0-13689 GCA_028566555.1 Lithophaga nigra | reverse complement strand
TATCAACTAGTTCCCCAAACCATGGATGTCCGAGTCTATTGTGATCCCTTGACAGATCAGATAGACAAAATGAAAGTTTCCATTATTTTTGTGCGTTATCTACAATAAAAGTGACCAACGTAATCCGGGTACTAAGCCATCTTGGTCAAAATTCTTATTGATCATTTTATAATTTTTCATGTTCCAAGTTAAATTCTTTATGCTTCATTCTAAATTCATAGTTCTTAATTGGAATTTTATCATCCTAAATTCTAATTCTTCCTCCTAAAGTATGAATTTCTCTTTCAATATTCTTAAATCCAAATCCTTAGTGTTTACATATGCTCACATCTTAACTTCTTCTGTTCTTATTTGATAGTCTATTTAATATAGAAAAATAATTCTAAAATTACAACGTAAGAATTACACAAATTTAGAAACAAGAAACATGAAGAAAATAGGAACTAGTATTCAGATTTACGTTCCTTAAATAAGATGCTGATCCTAAAATGGCCTTTACACGATCTTACAGTGGATAAAAATTAAATTTAAAAATTGGTATTATCTACAATAAATTGAAGTATAATTGTATAAATTTTTGCCAATATGCCATTTTGGGGGGTAAGGTTTTTGACACTTTACATTACTGTGCTACAAATTTTATGCGCAGGTATTCGTTTGGGTACCACTTTTATCAATATTCGGGAACTGATTCTGGTATCAATTTGAGATCCATAGATGCACACAGCCGTCAAAATATCTTGGAGACCATAACTGGGCCCTCCGTTATCCGATCTTCGCTAATTCAATTTACCAATACGAAAGAACAACTCCGTGAAAAATCTTGACGAGGGCTCAAGTGCAGATGAATAAGAATATGCTGCTATTAATTTAAAGTCATCCCTTCAAAAATTCTATGGCCGTCACCACAAACTGGTTGATCGTTATGGTATATCCGTTTACCAAATGAAATCGGATCTTTTTCCTGAGCCTGAGTTAGGTCTTTTCTCTCCTCCAACATGACCTTTTCCAGGACCTGACAATGGGCAACACGACGGGTATATGAGGCAGGCACTGCTTACTAATCCGAAGCACATGAGTGCACCTCTTGTTTTTGGTGGGGTCTGTGTTGCTCATCCTCGTTCTCAGTTTTTCTTCTTGTGTCTTTGATGTTTGTCTTTGTTTGTCTTGATCTGGATTTTGTCTTGATAAATGATCTTTCTCTATTCATCCTTCGGTTTTCTTACCTTTTCTGTTAAGACGGAAACCTTTCTTTTTCCACAAGCAGATATTATTAAACCTCAAAGCTTCAAAGATTTTTTTTCGTGCAGCAATTATTTTCAGAAAGGGGTTGAGATATAAGTATGCTCATTTTCCAAGTCATTATCTTGCGAGAAGAAAATAGCTCATTCGGTAAAGGGTTGGACTAGTAATTTGAAGGGTTCAGTCTTTACTTTAGGAAGTAGGGTTCAATCCTCACCTTAGGAGGTATGTTTTATTATTATTTTGTTCTACTATTATTATTAATATTTCTTTTTTAATGTTATATTCAATCATTTAACAAAGTTTAAAAACGAAACACTTTCCCTATTCTTCCTCTCTACCCCTTGAAAGATGAAATAGAAAAAAAAAATAGTTCGCCGCTGCATCATTAGATACCTCCATTAATTTCTACATTACTTTCTGCTCATTAAGTTTGCACGGTTTTTTACAGAAGTATTTACTTGTAAATATCTGTGTTGGTATCCTGTCTCTCGAGAAGAAATGAAAAGAAAGAAATCCGGAAATTAGGGGAGGCATCTGATTACGCAGCCTTGAACTTTTTTTTATCTTTCAAGGGATGGAGAAAAAAGGGTAGGGGTAAATTTTTCATTTTTATATTAAAGAAAATGCCTAATCACTTTATCTAATCATAAATAATATTTTGACAATGAGGATTAGGAATTCAGTTTTTACAAACATAAAAGATTAATGTGCGTTTATCAATCTTTGAAAGTCACCTAATATACATTTTTCCCACTAAACATGTAAACAAATATTCAAAGTACACCAATACAATGTGCTAAGCATAAACATTTTCCACGAAATTTGATGAATTTATTTCCCCACAAAATATTCTGCCTAATATCTCTGAAGTTTTTAGGTACGGTTTTTGTTCACCCTTATATTTTAACCAGGTGTTTAATATACCTAAATAGAATGAAGGGATATTTTCAGTACCAACTAGAGATTTTACACTATCAAGGTTCATTTTAAAATTAGCATATCTTTTCCAAATTTTTCAAAGAAGAATTTCGGGATAATTTTCCACTTAGCGTCATCTAGAGAAAACGGTCTCTTTACCCAATAAATCTGCAAGTTGTCTAAATATCTGTCAATGTCAATCATATTTAATCCCCAATCTGTATATTTTTTACATAGAACATTGGCATTGTTATGCTTAAAATAATCCAGTGATCGACTGACAAAACTGGAATTCTAGTATTCTGTCGAAATTTTGGCAGATAATAAGAGTGGAAATATCTAGCCAAACATGACAAAAGATGATTAAACAAAGCTAATGGATGGTGTATTGTGCAATTTGCTCCTAATCCGTTTTGTTGTCTAGTTAAAAAAAACCCTTATTACCACTTTTTAAATCCAAAATAAGGGAATTTCGTTTTTAAATTCGTTGATATTTACAGGATATTGTTTCCATGAAGAGACAGAAATTAAAAAAAAAAATATATTAAAAGGGTACACTAAAAATATTACTAAGTTTTATAATCTTACTTTTGGTGACTGTAGTATTAGAATTTGCTATGAATTAATTCGTAAATTACTAAAAAAGTTTAATTATGCTCAATAATAACCCGAGTCATTTTAGTTTACCTAATGCTAGTGCAGTAATTGGACAAATCAACATTTCAGATTTTGCACTTATGTTGGGTTAACTCAGGACGCTTTCATTCTGCGCTCATAATGCGCTCACCTTGCTGTCATATTACGATTACTTTGGAGTCATTGTTGAGATTATTGAGTGTACCATATAAATAGCTATATAAACGTATTTTTGCACAAACGTATTTTTTAGTATATCATTCTGTACTTTTACATTCATTTTGTTCTGGTAACTAACAGTTTATCTTTGAAGAGCCTATTTTTTCTGATTCTGTCAAAAATCAATTATATGTCACTCAACGTACTCGCATCAAACAGAACGTCCACATTTTACTTTGGAATGGATTTCTAACAGAGAACTTGTCATTATGATGACTTTTGACATTCAAAAATAGGATTAAAAGTCTGATGTCGTAAAATTAGGAGTGGTAATGTTGTAATATAGCGTTATTCTGAACTCAAATATTTTAGATAAATGTGTTAAATTTTCGAACAGAGTAAGCTTATCACATTACATAAATATGCCTTTGGCTACATTAATATTTAAAGGAAAAAAATCATAAATCAACATCATCATTATTAAATTCAGAAAATGTATGCAGTTTGCAACTGTTTTTCGATACCACTGCTGGTGGAAGGGTACAGCGATTGAAACGTTCAACATTACCATATTTGCTTGTATGGGGAATGGTGCAATGCGTGATGGTGTAAATGGGAATGGTGCAAATGGTTTCCGTGTGCGAAGGTGGAATGGGGAATCGTGTATGGGGAATGGGGAATGGTGTAAGGGGATTGGGGAATCATTTATATGGTATTCATTGTTGAAATTATAATTATTGTTGTTATTATTTGATTTCAATTTATTCATTTTAATTTCTTTCTTCCGTTTTTACCGTTTATTTGAATAATTTTACTTTAAACTTGTAAACAAACAAAAATGGGTTACGGTGTAAATGAGGACTCGTGAATGGAGAATGGTTATGGGGAATGAAATGTAATGAATTAATGGGGAATGGGGAATCGTGTATGAGGAATGGTGTAATGGAGAATGGTGTAAATGGTAAAGTTATACGCACAGGCGTCAGTGCTTTGGTACTGACATGATTTATTAGATAACATGTTCGAAATTTACAGTTATAAATTTTATGATTTTGCAAAAAAGTAAGGTCAACTCAAAGTTGGCCTTACCCAAATTTTGGATTTTCTCTTTAGGCCCGTTTGTATTTTTGTCCTCCCAATGCTTTGATATTTTTGGTTTTCCAAACAATTGGCCATGAGCGTACCTGATGAAGGTTAATCCGAAATAACGCTTCGGAAGCAGTAAAATTGGTATCTGTTATTTTAAATTTCTAGTGCATAGAGATATTTTTGCGGTTTTTGTTCTTTGATTGTTTAGTATTCTAAGTATTCTACTATATTGATGATTTGGGATTAATCGTTTTTAATAATGAATCAACTTTGCGTAACGCATATTTGTGCACATCGGAGATGACGAAATCAAAGTGGACCCCGAACTTTTTTTTACAAACAGGTCACATGCATGCACAGACAAAACATATATACACGAGCACATGCCAAACTATTTGGAAATTTGCATTTAATTCCGTTAAGATATTAAAACCAGGTCGAATTAACAAAATGTGCATTCTTAAAAAGATCGCAACATGAGACGTGTACTGTAAACAGCTATTAATTATCTTATGTTTAATATTTTAAATTCTTATAGCTTGATAACAATCTGTGTAGGAGAATACATTAAAAAATAATCAACGAACCTTTCAAGTTTTAAAATTATCATTTATGAATATAAAATTTGTCGTGTATTCTCATACTTAATCCACTTTTTATAAGAATTAACTTTTTAGATTTATATCGTACATTATATTTTCGTATCTGATTTTGATAACATGAATAGAATTATTAGCTTTTTAATGATAAATATGCAAAATTGAAACCAAAAAGAACCTCTTCTAAAAATACACTTTCCCGCCTTTGATCACAGAGGTGTAAGTTTCAGTTGATACAGTGAAAACCTGACAAGTTTGAAAGGAACTTGTACGAATCTCTTAGATGCCAAACCCCCACAAAATCAATTTCTACAGGGGTAAGAAAACATGCATAGTGTTGTTAGGTGGTTTTACCGGGCAAAATAGACATTTATGTTGTGTATAACCAGAATATAGTAAGAATAAACTAATAGATACGAAGTAATTACACAGTAAAGATAACTGTTGATTCTTGACACATATCCTAGCGATCTGACAATAGAATGACTTCAGAAAAATAGATAAAGATAATTTTATCATATTTTCACATACAAATGACTAGATTTGATTGATTTTCAAAATGCTTGTTGCATTGATTTTTAATACGTATAAATTACCATATCGGCAGAGATTTTAATATATAAAAATTTCGTGACACAAGTAACGTAACAAAGTTTTGATATTTTATTCATCAATCATATAGAGCCCAAGAATAAAATATATTATACCTTACTCGGGCAAACATACAATATGACATCTTTATCACGGTGTGTTGTCCTTTCTGTGGGTCACATCAGCAGGATTTCCAGATAAAAATGGTATGAAATATGAAGAAAAATATTCTAATCTTTGCCTTTAAATGTATTCATTACTGTAACAAAATATAATTATATTCTTCAGATGAATTAAATTAACAAAAATTGTCAACACAATTCTCAAAAGTTCGCACGTAGGTATATACTGATGTAAGAATTATTTTTGCATTAATTTTGTGGTAATAAATTTCTTTTTATTGTATACAAATTTATAAAGCAATAGAAAATCAACAAATAACTTTGTAATGAACAGATAGTATTTTAACTGTTTTATATTAAATATAATAACTTGATGCACTAATACTTTACATACGTAATATATAAAATTGAAAATATATATCATTTTAATTTTGTCTATCAATATTGTATTTTCCTTTTTCATTTCATGAAATATTTTAAAATTGTTATGAAGCCTTATTTACGTTTTGATTTGTGCATATAATTAGATGATTTATCGCTCGAATAATGGTTGTTCATGGAATGATAATTAGAAAACGTCATTGACGGTTTCTTCCGACAAATACTTTGACCATTTACAATTTAAAATATGGATGCATCTTTGGATCCCTCTGAGAAGAAACACTCATCCGTCAGGTTTTACTATAAATCATTCAACGTCTCCTGTCATTTTGTCAAGGCTGCCAGAAAAGGATGTGTCTGATGGTAGTAACAAGCCAACGTCGTTTGAATAGTTGAAATAAACGTGCATTTATATATATTTTGTAACATTTTTGTCTGTCGTATCATATCGAGAAAACTTTACTGTTTAAACAAGGGATATACTCTAATTGTGAATTTTACAAAACTATTTATTGTAAAAATACTGAGTTAAAAAGTACAAGTATTTATTTGCTTTTTTCGTTTTTTGTTTTGTTAGAAGGGTTGATTGATTGACTGTTGTTTGTTTAACGTCTTGTGTCAAATGTTTCATGCATATTCAGGACCCAGAACAAGTTAGCAATATATCAATTGATAGGATCTGAAATGTGGATGTACCGGAAGAAAGGGTGATTAATTTGACTGCCACTGGAAAATGAAAGCGTATTTGGTAGGGTAAGAAATTTAGCCTTACAACAGATAACCTACGGACCTCTCCGAAGAATTGTTGTTCCGGTTCTTTAACGTGCAAAGAGCGTGGCATTCTCCCAACACGTGCTTTCCATTTCAAGTCCCCAGTTAGACCAAACGTTACATCATATATCTAAACATCCCGAAAAGCCAAACGGACGCCCCTCGAGGGTCTAACTGCAGGACAGGTACCAATACTTTTATACTCAAGTTATTCTTGGCGGCATAAATTGTTGATCAAAATGTTTTGTAATCACGTGACTTTCTTATTGTGACTTTCGTTTTTCAAGAGAATTAAATAACTCATCGATTTCTTTTTATAGTCTTTTAGATTGATTGATTGATTGTTGTTTGTTTAACGACCAGCGGCATATGTTTCATGCATATTAGGGACGAGAACAAGTTAACATTGTATCAATTGGTAGGATCTGAAAAATGGGCAAGCCGGGAAAAGGGGCGGATATTTTGATTGCTACCGAAAAAAAGAGGACGTATTGAGTAGGGTAAAAAATGTAGCCTGACAGGACACGCACTTGGCGTTTGAAACGTCACACTTTTAGACTTTTTCTTGGGGGTTAACAAACGTTTTGGCATTTTGTTTTCTAAAAGAGTTAGAAAGTGTTGTTTTACTTTTTGATTTTATACAAATAATCAGTTGAAACATGGAAATGTGTCAAGTTTACATATTTATTTCATTTTTAATGAAGTTTTGCTGAAATGTTACGAGTTTGTACACTGAAGTAACAGAAAAATTTATTTGGTGTAATTGCTGTAGAATTTCATGTAAATTTATTTTGCTTTAAAATACGGAAACTTATGAAATTAATCTAGGGTTATTGCAGCTGGATATTTTGGTTAGAAGTACAATGTATATTTTTCACGAGTTATAAAATTCAGTGTACTCTAGAATTTAATTATTTCATATATTTTTCCAATGGGAAACTACGACACGCATATTTTTCCGGCAGTGAAAAATTCAGTGTAGAATATTATTATAAAACTTACAATAAATCTTACAATATATATCTAAAATTTAAAACTCTTACTGAATTAAAATTTTAATAAAACAATTAACACTCTTTAGACCACCAAGACATACATTACTAGCGAGGAGTAGCTAGTATCCTGTCTTGTACAATAAAACAACTAACATTCTTTAGGCCACAAAGGACATACATTGCTAGCAAGGAGTAGCTAGTATCCTGTCATGTCAAATTTGTCTGTAAAACCTAAAATTCAAGGCCTACATTGCTAGCGAGGAGTAGCTAGTTTCCTGTCTTGTAAAATAAAACAATTAACATTCTTTAGACCACCAATGCATACATTACTAGCGAGGAGTAGCTAGTATCCTGTCTTGTAAAATAAAACAAATAACACTCTTTAGACCACAAGACATACATTGCTAGCGAGGAGTAGCTAGTATCCTGTCTTGTCAAATTGTCTGTTAAAGTTAAAATTCAAGGCATACATTGCTAGCGAGGAGTAGCTAGTATCCTGTCTTCCCAGAAATTGTCAATAAATATAATTCAAAGCATATGTAAAATATCGTAATAAGCATTTTACACATCAGATGTTCTATTAGGTAAATAAACACATCATTTAATTTGGCTCTTCTAGCTCAAGGTTAGTTTATCAAATTAAGGTTAGAAAAATTAACAACTAAACAGATATCTTTAAGATATACATTCAACACAAGTCATTTCATGAAGTGTTTAGTCATTAAACACATCTGAATAATTCTAATCGCACAAATTGTAGAATATCAAGAAGATATCAACTAGTAATATTTTATCTTGGAAACTGATTAAACTTAATCAAGTTAAAGTTTCTCATATGTTTAGTCATTAAACACATAGCTAATCGATTATATGTAAGAATTATTGTTAACATTTGTAAACCTATCCAGTTTATCCTTTCGTGCAGAGGATCGGATACACAGAAAATATTTGTATATAAAAAATAGTGTCAAAATAAACTAGATAGTGATTAGGCAGAATTCTTTGAATTTCGCCCAGCTCGTCCTGTTTTGAAAGTAGATGGAATAGGCCCTTTGTAATAATTTGGCAGGAGGTGTTGTTATTTTTCTGTGGAATGATTGCGGCACATTAGTATCAGTTTCTCATTTTTAATAGCTAGATATAGATATTGCTTTACCCTAGAGTGACTCAAAGCTGGTGCTTTTGGGTTTATAAGTTCTGTCAGGGTTTTTTTCTGTGTGTTTTGTATATTAGTGGAGTCGAAGGGTTAGAGTAATGACGTCCACTGATCTGCCGTCAAAGCTTACCAAAGGGTTAGAGTATTGGTATGTTCTTTTGGCTGTGACTGAGAGTTAGAGAAGTGTCAATACAGACTGTGGATGTCTGTCATATAAGAGGGAGGTTTGGCCTGCTGTAAAACCAGGTTTATCCCACCATTTTCTTCGGAAAATGTCTGTACCAAGCCGGTTTTGATTGACTTCCCCTTTCAAATATGCCTTGGAGTTCGGTATTTTGTAATTATCTTATTTCGTAACAAAAATCATTTGATGTCAACAGGATGCTGAACTTTAATAAAGTTAGTTACCGGAACTGAATAAAAAAACAACAACAGGATTAACTTTAACGGAATTCCGTGTAAATTCTAGATTATAATGGAACCATTCAAAATATACCGTATAACATTTAAGGGTAAGCAAAGCAATCAATAAAAAGATAAAATTATTGACTAAAGATTCACTTAGTTTTAGGAATGATAATCTTTGTAACACACTGATTTAACATATAAAAATCTGAAGGTGGAAAAGAGATCCTTAAGCCGAGTTATGATTTTTTTAATCGTTAAAAAATATGCCAACATTGACCTTGACCTGCGACAAAATCAGTGGAATTCTTTTCTTTATTGATAATCAATCATCTCCCGAAACAATGGACGTATAGAATAAACGGAAAGGCACCAAATATCTCTTTTTGCAAAATCTATAGTAACAATGATCATGACCCATGAAAAAATCAAGATCGGTTTCCTCCCTTTCGCAAGAAACTTTCACCAGTTCAAATATGGTATGTACTTTCATGTCAGGTTATTGAACAAAAACCAAATTACATGTATGTAACAAAATCTCTCTCTCTCTCTCTCTCTCTCTCTGAGTGTGTGTGTGAAATACTTGCTATATAAGCTATATTTTTGTGAAAAAGTATTCATAGTCACAAAATATGACTTTTAATCTGAAGATCCGAATATCAATAGAATTCTTCCCCTCCTTAAAGGGGAATATCTGATTAAGCTTGGTGAACGTTGGATATATATTACTTAAGTCAGAGAATGCGAAATCTTGTGAAATCTGGCGATCTGAGATTTCAATGAAAATGAACTTAATCAAAGTTTAGTAAAGTACAACTTATATAAAAACAAATACTTTATATTCTTCTTTTTTATTATTCAGCTTTACAAATATATTATTTGTTTTCATATATCTAGTAAACTGGAAGAGTATTAAAAGGCGACACATGTCCCAAAACTTTGCAATACTGTCAAATTTAAAGACGTGTGCTACACCTTTATTATCATAACAATTGTCAAAAAACCTATAGGTAAGTAACACTCCAATGAAATAAATCCTATTGCGTTTAAGTTCAGGCATATATTAAAAAGCAGTTTAGAAAGAAAATCAGTGGCCGCATGATATTTTGAACACCGAGTAAAAGAGTTGCCAATCCCTTTAATTATATGTCTCTGCTAGAGTTAATATCCGAAACTAAATTCTACCCTGCAGGCCAGTGACCCTGATCTTTCATCTACATATCCAAAACAATAGGGTTCTTTCCTGTATAGCAGTACCATCTGACCAACTTAAGTAGATACTGAATATATATAGAACTCATGTTAATACATTAGATGTACAGAATTAAAGTTAATGGTGACGCCCATCTTCAGCCTTAGAAAAACAAAACAAAACAAAAACAAATAGAATACTTTATTGTACATGAAACTAGTATCCTGGTAAATTATGCGTAATCTTTTTTTATTTTTCCCTTGGTTTAAAATGTTTTAATAAATATAATCCATTGGCTGCAGATAGCCTTTTAATGCCGTTTAATATTTGCCGATTGAGCAAAGTTTAAAGCGTC
Organism: Lithophaga nigra; assembly: GCA_028566555.1. Lineage (NCBI taxonomy): Eukaryota > Metazoa > Mollusca > Bivalvia > Mytilida > Mytilidae > Lithophaga > Lithophaga nigra. The sequence continues at coordinate 3,075 of JAOXYJ010768122.1, read as the reverse complement.
AAAACTGTAATGAAAACTGTTTTAGTTTACTACAAAGATGTCCTTCTTCAACCCCTTTTACAGTTATCTTCGTAAGCCTTAATAATATTTTGTAAAGATCTTTCAAGTGTTTGATCGTAATCATTCGCTCAACTGTTGCTGAGACTTCAATTTAATTGCTTACATGTCAATCAACTGATTTTAACTGCGTTTTACTTCTTTGTTCTAGAAAAGTACATCGTATCAAATATCGGCAATAGAATACCGAAGGAACAAGTTCGGACAGAATCCGTAGACAAAATTAGGAAGACAGAAAATGAAAACTGCGAAAATGACAAGAATTCATGATTTTAAACTGTACCTTAGAAGTTCTTTGTTCTGACCAAGTAACTTTACTGACGCCATAAATACCAATATTAGGTTACTAACTGTGTAACTGAATACAGCAGTAAAAGGGCCGTAAGGAATTTGTAACGCGTTTAATACACAAAACCATGCAACTTCATTAGGTAAAAAAGCAGCAGTTTGCCATGTTCTGTACTACAAGGATAAATCGATTAACGTATCAAAGGAAACTTCGCCATGTGCTGTTTAGCAATGAATCATTGTCAAAATAATTGATGGGGTTTGATGCATTTTTCCATCTAATATTTAAAATTTGGGTTTTGCATGTGCTAATTTTCTCATCTACAAGTTTAAGAATAAACTTTAATACTGATGAAGTACTTTATTTATTTAAGTTCGAAAATGGAAATTAACAAAACAATACCTTCGCCTGGACATAATCTTGTAATCCCAGTTTAAGATATACGTCCATTAAATCTCAGAGGTATGCGTATATACGCAAGTTCCGGGTACACATGTTACATACATACTGAATGCCAATTTCAATACCGAATCGACATGAAAAGGAATTTCTGAATCAAACATGTTTTAACGTGAATGTTGTTTTCTTTACCACATTTAAACGTGACATCAGATCAGAAGAATTTAGTACGCAGTATTGTTATGCATGTGTATTAAATGTAAAAACATTGTATGACAGTGATTTTTAGTATATATTTTCATCCACAACTTAAAGTGACCTTTCAGAAATATTCCATTCGTGGTATTACTCAACCAAGATTGGTGTTTTAGGTACTAGATTTAAATTGTTAGAGCTCAACTTTTTTAGCCAAGGCTCGAGCGATTTTTAACTATCTAGAATGGTGATATACAATAATAAACTGCTTACAGTGCAAGATTCTATTTTTCGCAGTGGAACGTTTTCTGAGGTGCCAAGGTATTGCTATTTGAAGTTCTTGGTTTAGGTATGTTTTGTGGTTTGGTACTTTTCAGTTCTTTTCATTTTAATAGTCTTTGCTGAATATTGTATTCATGTTAATGCCCTGTCGATGTTCAGACCGAGTGAATTAGGGGACGACCATTTGATTTTCGGGCGGGGGGGGGGTGTTGTGGATCAAATCATTTATTTTCAACTATTTCGCCGTTAAATTATTTTTTTCGGTGAAGCCGGAGAAAAATTATTTATTTCAATATAAGCCATGATGTGACTGCGGATGGAGGGAAATTTAGGCCAATAAATTATTTTTTTCTTCAGCAGTTCAAGTAAGCAGTCTAGCAGCTAGCAGTTCGAACGTAAATTGCGAGCTATCTCCAGACTGAACTGCAGCTACAATTTATACGTAAAAGTTGGATTTAAAAGGCTGTATAAGGCCGGCTGTACGAAATTGATTTTTTCGATTAAACTGAGAATTTGATTTTGTTTTGTTCAGGAAAATAATGGAGGAGCTATATGTGACGAGAGCATCAGTGATATACCTGTGTCACTTACGTAACAGAAATAGGAGAATACTATTCCGGATATAATTGATATTTAAGGAAATTGTGAACTGAGAACAAATGACAAGAAATATTGGGATCACTGTGTCAGTGACACAAGGAAAATAATGGAGGGTTCTATATATGACATTTAGGATATCATTTGGGGAAATTAAGGACGTGCTGCATGTGTTAAGACATATTTGGGATATTATTGTCACTGTATCATTATGAAGACTATAGAGTAGTTGAGAGACCACAAGAATTGCTATACAAGTCTATATAGAGCTCGGCTATACAGACATTTAAAAAGTGTTGCAAAATGGGAAACAGGACGCCAAAAGTGCAACTTACTCCAGATATTTTCTGTCTTTGTCATAATTAACTGAATAATGCCTGACAGTTTTTACACGATTTATGTAAAATTGCGTAATTTCATTGTTTATCAGTTAGGGTCTATTTATAGAAAATACACATTACTGTTGAAGGATATTGATTTATTTATATTTTAAGATTCCACTATCACCACATTTCATCATGTCCTATAGTATAACCTTGAGACATGAACTTTCTACACGTTAATTACACAGTAGTATAAATCTGGATAATATCAGGATTATACACAGTTGGAGGTAGGTTTCACTTCAAAAACTACATGTACATGCAATCATATTGAACGTTGTGCTTAATACTAATAATGGCCGTTACAACTGAATCTTAGGGGGGACAAGTCTGTATTAAAGGAGTAACGAAATTGAAATAACACTTTTCCGTTACGTACAGTTGCACCTTAATTTGTGACTGGTGTCAAATTTCAGTTCAATTAGGCTTATTATGATAAATTGTATACATATAAACTAATAATACATTATTTAACTATTACCGTTTACCTGAAGGTCAAATTGATAATCTGATATCCCCATTGATATCTATGTCCATCTATTTTTAAAACCGTTTAAAGGCTGTGGATATCACGATACAATGTATTTATATTTCTTTTGATATATTGAATGGAGCATAAGGAAAGAAGAAAAAACGTCGTAAGAAAATGATTTGTGTGAAATTTTGTACGTTCGAACAGATTGGGGTTTCTCTCTGTTTATGGATCGATCATACATTTTGGTGAACCGGTAAATCACATGGTTAACCCTTCTGCTATCAGCAGATATCAGTGTCCAAAGGATTGTATTATATGGACATTTAAACGTCCACTGTCGAGGAGGAAGCTATTGTCTTTTTCAGCTGACTGTGCGCCCGGGGAGGGGGGGAACACCT
>JAOXYJ010767011.1:0-13693 GCA_028566555.1 Lithophaga nigra | reverse complement strand
CACTGTTGTTTTTCTAATAATACTATTGTGTTTCTAATAATAACTTGTCTTTTGATAAATATTTACAAAACAATATTATAAACATGTAAACAACAAAATAGGTCAGTGACCAACATAATACAATAGTTGGCAAAGTACATATGTACTAATGGATACATGTAGCATTTATTCATAATATTACTATATCATAACACAGGGTAAGGCTAAATTCTGGGAAGAATGTATGATTAGAAAGAAATATAGTAAGGGTTTCAGTTACATTCTAAAAAGGTGTATAATTGGGGTTAGGGTCGAAGTCTAGAAAGAGTGTTTAATGAGGGTTAGGGATATATTCTGGAAAGAAGAAGAGTTAGGGTTAAGGTTATATTTTAGATAGAAGTATTGTTAGGGTTTGGGTTAAATTCTGAAAAGAGTGTATAATGGGGATTAGGGTTACATTGTACAAAGAAGTATAGTCGGTTAAGGTTAAATTCTAGTGGACTGATGGTTAGAGTTATATTCTAAAAAGAGTGCATAAAGAGGATTAGATTTATATTCTTACGTTAGGGTTGAATTCTAGAAAGAGTTTATAATGAGGATAAAGGTAATAGTCTAGAAAAAGGTATAGTTAGGGCTATTGTTAAATTTTAGAAAAAGTGTATAATGAGGGTCGGGATGATATCCTACAAAGAAATATAATTAGGTACTGGCTTCAATTCTAGACAGTGTGTATAGAGAGAGGGTTGGGGTTTTATTCTAGGAAGAAGTATAATTCGGGTAAAGTTTTAATTTAAGAAAGAGTGTATAGAGAGGTTTAAGGTTAAATTCTAGAAAGAGTGTAAAATGAGAGTTAGGGTTAAATGTTCAAAAGAGTGTATAATGAGGGTAAAGGTTACATATCAGAAAAAGCGTAAAATGTGGGGGTAAGGGTTACATTTTAGAAAGAGTATATGATGAGGGTTGGGGATATTTTCTAGTAAGAAATATACTTAAGGTTAGGGTTAAATTGTGGAAAGAGTGTATAATGAGGTTTAGGGTTATATTCTAGAAAACTTGTATAATAAGGGTTAGGGGTGTATTCTAAAAAGAAGTATAGTTATTGTTATGATTCTAGTAAGGGTTATATTCTAGAAAGAAGTATAGTAAGGAATGGGGTCATTTGCTAGAAAGAAGTATATTTAGGGTCCAGGTTATATTCTAGAAAGAAGTATAGTTAGTGTTAAATCCTAGAATTAGTGTATAATGAGGGTTAGGGTAATATTCTAGGGATAAATATACTAGGAAGATCGTTTAATAAGGAATATATTCCAGTCAGAAGTATAGTCAGGGTTAAGGTTAAATGCTGCAAAGAGTGTATGATTAGCATTAGGCTTACATTCTAAAAAGGGTGTATAATGGGGGTTGGGGTCAAATTCTAGAAAGGGTGTATAATGAAGTTTAGGAATATATTCTAGAAAGAAGAACAGTAAAGGTTAAGTTTATACCCCAGAAAGAAGAAACTATAGTCGTTTAAGGTTAAATTCTAGGAAGAGTGGACTGACGGTTATGTTCTAAAAAGAGTGTATAAAGAGGGTTAGGTCTATATTCTGAAAAAAAGCGTTCGGGCTAAATTTTAGAAAGAGTTTATAATGAGGGTAAAGGTAATATTATAGAAAAAGGTATAGTAAGGATTAGGGTTATATTCTATAGTTAGTGCTAAATTCTAAGAAGAGTGTATAATGAGGGTTAGGGTTATATTCTACAAAGAAATATAATTGGGTATAGGGTTAAAAAAGTGTATAAAGAGAGGGGTAGGGTTTTATTCTAGAAAGAAGTAAGAGAAAGGATTGAATTCTTGAAAGGCTGTATAGAGAGGTTTAGGGTTAAATCTAAGAAATAATGTAAAATGAGAGGTTGTACCATATTCTAGACAGAAATATATTTAGAGTTAAAGTTAAATTGAAAGAGTGCGTATTGAGGGTTTGGATTAAATTCTAAAAAGAGTGTAAAAAGAGTTACGGTTATATTCTAGACAAAAATATAATTAGGGTTACATTCTGGCAAGAGTACATCATAAGAGTTCGGGTTAAATTGTAGAAAGAGTGTATAATAAAGGTAAGGGTAAAAGTATAGAAAGAAGTATGGCTGATGTTAGGGTTACATTCTAGGTATAGTGTATAATGAGGGTTAGTGGTATATTCTAGAAAGAAGTATAGGAAAGGTTATGGATATATTGTAGAACGCATTATGGCTAGCGTTAGGATTAAACTCTAGAGAGCGTGTATAATGGGGGTTAGGGTTATATTCTAGAAAAAAAGTCTAGTTAGGATGAGTGTTATACTCTAGAAAGAAGTGTAGTAAGAGGTATGGTTATATTCTGGAAATTATAGTTCGGGTTAGCGTTATATTCTAGAAGGAAGTATAGTGAGTGTTGGGGTTAAATGCTAGAAAAACTGTATTATGAAGGATAGAATTATATTCTAGAAAGAGTGTATGATTAGGGTTAAGGTTACATTCTACAAAAACTATAGTTATGGTTAGGATTAAATTCTAGAAAGAGTGTATAATGAGGGTTAGGGATATATATATACTAGAAAGAGTGTATAAAGAGGGATATATTCAATACTGAAGTATAGTCAGAGTTATGGCTAAATTCTAGAAAGAGTGTATGATTACAAAGAACTATAGTTAGGGTTTGCGTTACATTCTGAAAAGGGTGCATAATGGGGATTAGGGTCAAAATCTAGAAAGAGTGTTTAATGAGGGTTAGGGATATATTCTAGAAAGAAGAAGAGTTAGGGTTAAGGTTATATTCTAGAAAGAAGTATTGTTAGGGTTTGGGTTAAATTCTGAAGAGTGTATAATGGGAATTAGGTTTACATTGTACAAAGAAGTGTAGTAGGTTAGGAAGAGTGGACCAATGGTTAGGGTTATATTCTAAAAAGAGTGTATATGGAGGTTTAGGTTTATATTCTGAAAAAAGAATAGTTACATTAGGGTTCAATTCTAGATGGAGTTTATAATGAGGATAAAGGTAATATTCTAGAAAAAAGTATAGTTAGGGTTAATGTCAAATTCTAGAAAAAGTGTATAATGAGGGTCGGGGTTATATTCTACAAAGAAATATAATTAGGCATAGGGTTAAATTCTAGACAGTGTGTATAAAAAGAGGGTTGAGATTTTATTCTAGAAAGAAGTATAACTAGGGTAAGTGTTTAATTTAAGAAACAGTGTATAGAGAAGTTTAGGGTTAAATTCTAGTGAGAGTGTAAAATGAGAGTTAGGGTTAAATGTTTGAAACAGTGTATAATGAGGGTTAGGATTGCATTTTAGAAAGCGCTTAAATATGGGGTAAGGGTTACATTTTAGAAAGAGTGTATAATGAGGGTTGGGGATATATTCTAGGAAGAAATATACTTAAGATTAGGGTTAAATTGTAGAAACAGTGTATAACGAGGTTTTGGGTTATATTCTAGAAAAGGTGTATAATGAGGGTTAGGGGTGTATTCTAAAAAGAAGTTTAGTTAGGGTTAGGATTCTAACTTGGGTTATATTCTAGAAAGAAGTATAGTAAGGAATGGGATCATTTGCTAGAAAGAAGTATATATAGGGTTCGGGTTATATTCTAGAAAGAAGTATAGGTAGACATAGGGTTAAATTTAAGAATGTGTGTATAATGAGGGTAAGGGTTATGTCCTAGAGAGTTGAATAATGAGGGCTAGGGTAATATTCCAGGGATATATATACTAGAAAGAGTGTTTAATGAGGGATATATTCCAGACAGAAGTATAGGCAGGGTTAAGGCTAAATTCTGGAAAGAGTATATAATTAGGATTAGGCTTACATTCTCAGGAAGGGTGTATAATTGGGGTAGGGGTCAAATTCTAGAAAGGGTGGATAATGAGGGTTAGGAATATATTCTAGAAAGGGTGTATAATGAGGGTTAGGAATATATTCTAGAAGGAAGAACAGTAAAGGTTAAGTTTATACTCCAGAAAGAAGTATAATTAGAATTTGGGTTAAATTCTAAAAGGCGTGTATAATGGGCGTTAGGGTTACATTGTACAAAGAGCTATAGTCGTTTAGGGTTAAATTGTAGAAACAGTGGACTGACGGTTATGTTCTAAAAAGAGTGTATAAGGAGGGTTTGGTTTATATTCTGAAAGAAAAGAATAGTTAGGATTAGGGTTATATTATAGAAAGAAGTATAGTTAGTATTAAATTCTAGGAAGAGTGTATATTGAGGGTTGGGGTTATATTCTACAAAGAAATATAATTGGGTATAGGGTTAAATTATACACAGAGTGTTTAAAAAAAGGGTTAGGGTTTTATTCTGGAAAGAAGTATAGTTAGGGTTAGTGTTAAACTCGGAAAAGAGTGCATAATGAAGGTTAAGGGTTAAATTTTTGAAGAGTGTATAATGAGGTTTAGGGTTACATTCTTGAAAGAGTGTAAAATGAGTGTTATGGTTACGTTCTATAAGGGTTGGGGATATATTGTAGATTGAAGTATACTTAGTGTTAGGGTTAAACGTAGAAAGAGTGCATAATGAGGTCTAGGGTTATAATCTAGAAAACGTGGATTATGAGGGTTAGGGATGTATTCTAAAAAAGAGTATAGTTAGGGTTAGGATTGTGTTCTAGAAAGAAGTATAGTTAGGATTAGAGTTATGTATTGGAAAAAAGCATAGTTAGGGTTAGGGTTAACTTCAAGAAAGAGTGTATCGTGAGGGCTAGGGTTAACTTCAAGAAAGAGTGTATCGTGAGGGCTAGGGTTATATTCTAGAAAGAAGTATAGTTATGGTTAGGTTCATATTCTAGAAAGAAGTATAGTAAGGAATAGGATCATATGCTAGAAAGAAGTTTAGTTAGGATTAGGGTTAAATTTTAGAAAGAACTATAGTTAGGCCTAGGGTTATGTAGTAGAAAGAAGTATAGATAGGTTTCGGATTAAATTATAGAAAGAATGTATAATGAGGGTTAGGGTTATATTCTAGAATAATTAAAATGAGCGTTAGAGTAATATTCTAGAAAGAAGTAAAGTGAGGGTTAGGGTTGTACTCTAAAATAAGCATATTTAGGGTTCGGATTATGTATTAGAAAGAAGTATAGTGAGGGTTAGGTTTACGGTTATATTATAGAAAGAAGAATAGTTAGGGTTAGGGCCATATTCTAGAAAACAATATAGTTAAGATTAGAATTAAATTCTGGAAAGAGTGTAAAATGAGGGGTAGGCTTATTTTCTAGAAAGAAGGATAATTAGGGTTAATGTTAATGTTAAGTTCTGGAAAGAGTTCATAATAACGGTTCAGGTTAAATTCTAGAAAGAGTGTAAAATGAGATAGGGTTAAATTTTTGAATGAGTGTATAAAGAAGGTTAGGGTTACATTGAAGAGAGAGTGTATAATGAAGGTTGGAGATATATTCGCGGAAGAAGTTTACTTATGGTTAGGGTTAAATTGTAGAAAGATAGTATAATGAGGTTTAGGGTTATATTCTAGAAAACATGTATAATGAGGGTTAGAGGTGTATTCAGTCTAGTAAGAAGTATAATCAGTAAGTAAAGTTCGAAGATACCAAAGGGACAGCCAGAAACCGTAAATCAAACAGAACATACAACGTTTGGCCAAACATAGACACAAGACAAACACTGACTACAAAACATTACACTGAAAACTAAAGACAGAGCAACACGAACCCCACTAAAAACCGGGGGTGATATCAGGTGCTCAATTTGGTTTCAATCGAACAAAAAAAATACAAGATATCAACAGGAAACCGAATTTTTACTAAAATTATATTTTTAGTAACAGTGAGCTTGACCTTTGACATATTGGCATCAAAACCGATAGGGTTTTCGGGGAGCATAAAAAACTTACGAGCTTGTTTCTGACTAAAGAAAATACGCTTCCGGACAGTCAGGTTTCTTTGCACGTTAAAGAATCAGAGCAACAACTTTTCGGAGATGTCCGTAGTTGACCTGTTATAAGGCTACCTGACTTGTTGTTCTGACCATACCCAATAGGCACTCGTTTTACAGTGGCAATTAAAATTATCCGCCCTTTCTACCGATGCGCCCACTTTTCAGATCCCACCAATTGATGTATTGTTAACTGGTTCTCGTCTTGAATATGCATGAAAAATTTGCCGCTGGACGTTAAACAAACAATAATCAATCAATCAAACACTTGGTTTTTAAACTGCTTCCATTACTTTAAGTTGTAAACATTTGCAACTTTTCCAATAGTACCATCCTCTTAATCAGCAAAACATCAGTTGCGTAAAGCCCCCTCAAGTTATTATTTATGTACAGTTTTGGTTCAGTCTGGGGTATTCGAGACGATTTCTAAACATTTTCCTCATACATGCATGTTAAAATATGTCCAAAAGCGGCTGCTGTTATGGATTTTGACTCACAAAAAAGTACAAACTTGATAAAGGACCACCCAATGATCATTTATGCAGTTTCACCCGCAATCATGGGTGAAAGTTGGTTGATATCTGTCATGACCACAGGTCAATGTTAGGATCATTGTTAACCACAGGTAGTTATGTCTGTCCTGATGAGATTTTGTCTGAGATAGTTTTATTAGTCGTCATTTTTTTTGTTATCAAGAAATCGGAAGTAGCATCTTGCAGATCATACTGGTGTGATTTATTTAACGTGAAATCTATAAAGCGATATCTTATTTTACGTCATAGTATGATTACAGCACTTTTTCATTGTATCGAAAATCAAACAAATAAGGTTTATACTTCAAGGAATGTAAGGAGTATGCTATTCTTTTTAAACTAAAGTTGAACTAAATGCAAAGTGGCAAATAAGCATATTGGAAAATATTTAGTGATTGAATTAAATAGAAAATATCGATGTCAAGAATGGTAAAGTAAGTATTTGGAGACAATGACTTATGCTAATGGAGATGGAATATGAATATATAAATGACCTCCCACTACTTAAGGAAAACGTCTTCCGAAATGTTAACATTTGACCTTAGGTAGCAAGAAAGCATGATTGACTAGACGCTACTGTTTTATCTGAAATCTTAAAATATGAAATAAATTCAATACTTTAACGGGTTTTGTTTGATAAAAAATAATTAGTGGCTGTATTTATTCAGATTAAATGTGTACAGTGAGGGATAATAGTTAGTGCATGAAAAAAATGTTTCAAAATAGCAGCTGTTTATGCCATTGTTTAATTTTTGTATATTACATTTTCATTACTGAGTTCAGTTGTCCTTATATACCTGCAGCTAACATAATGTAATAGAAAGGAAATAAATTTAGCATACATAAACGTTACGAATTACTGAATGAGATTTTTTTTTCCAGTACAATCGTATAGTCACCCTTTCTGTTTAATTCATCATATATATTTCTCCCAGAGAGACTTTACCGAAAAGGTCTAATGAAATCATAAAAGGCTTGTCATTCCTTGAAGAAACATATTTGTTTCAATGTAACAAACGTTATCTGATCGAACTATGACGTAAAATAAGATATAACTATATAGATTTCATATAAAATAATTCAACACCAGTATATCTGCAAGATGCTTATTTTGATGTCTGTCATGAGAAAATTGGATACTGATACTATGACTAAATCTCATTCTGATAGAAGTACACAGCAATATAGTTAACCATGGTCGTATTATGTCAGCCTGATGGATATATCAACCTATGGTTATCCATGATCGTAATATATCATCCTGATGGATGTATCAACCTATGGTTACTCATGATCGTAATATATCATTTTAGTCAAAGGTATCCAACTCTCATCCATGAAAGAGGTATCGACCAATGGAAACACTTGACAGATATCGACCTATGGTCAACCTCTGACAGAGGTATCAAACTACGGTTGCATATTGCACACGTATTAACCTATCATGAATTATCCTTGTGGCATCTACCAACGATCACCAGTAACGTACTGAACTACTTGTATCAGCAGCCTTGACAACATCACAGAGTCATGTATCAACAATGACCTACGATCAATTAAGAAACCTTGTGGTCAACCAAACCATAACCATAATCAACCATGATAGATATGGTCTATTGTCAGAGATTACGGATATCGATCTATGGTCAATTATCTACGGTACACAATAACAGACCTATACACCCATGTTCACCACGACAAAGTGTATACCTAAAGTTTACCATGACATGACATCCAACTTTTGATCCACCATGACAGATGTGCCTACCTATGTTCAATCATGGTAGAGATAATAATCCATGTGAAATAAAAATTAACGGTTGAGAATGTACCTAAGTACCTAAGCCAATTAGGCCAGAGGTATCATTTATGGTCCACCATAAGAGAAATAACAGTATTGTCCACAAAAACAGGTCACTATGTCAGGGATATTGACAAATGATCAACCATTATAGTTAATAAATCTAGTTTTATGATCCATCATATAATAATTGTAAGCGGACAATCGAAAAACAAGAAGATATATTCTCATACAGATATATTGATTTATCCTGCAATTGGTCTACTTACTTGACAAATACAGGGTGTTGAATATATTTCTGATATTCTGCCAGTAGCATAATATCATCTCCTGGTACCCTAGTTCTCACTTTCATTTATATTTTGTATTGTATTCTGGTTCACGGAATGATGTTGACTATGATATTTGTATTGTAGGTAATATTTTCAAAAACGTGCACAAAATGTCATGATTGTTTAAAAACGTCTTGAACAATTTGGTGGACGTGTAAGTGATAAATTGTTCCCAGTAAAATTGGTCCAGAAGGATTCAATTACTAATAACATTGTTTCCATGGTACTATTCTTCCCAGAACCGGATCAATTTTCCTAAACCAGAAACAGTATTCCTAGTAAAATTAGTCCATGTACTCATTTTTCTAGGAAAATTTATCTCCCAGATTAATTTTCCTATGAAAATAAATCTACCGAAATCATTTAACTACCGGAACAAATTTCCTGTTACATACGCACAATGAAATTATCCATAGTCCTTCTGAAACATTGAATTTATCAACTAGTATAGTCTCATCTAAAGGGATGGGATGAAACATTCGGAAAAAAGGTACATTCATTTGATACTAAATGTTGTGTATTGAGATGACTGCATGAGGTATATACCTTTTCACATACGTAAACTCTCATTTGACAGCTGTAAAGTAAATAAGCTATAGCTTGAACTTTTGCTGGATAAATCCGCAGTTCTAAGGACATTTGCGATAAAATGTAGTAATACTTGACAGAGAATTTTTGGCAAAGGAGGGGTTTCGATTAGCCGATTTTGGCCCATTATAGAATCCTGTTGTATATGAAATCGAAGAACACTTAATAGAGGAACATTGTTTTCTTGGTCATTCTTTCCTAAAATATATGGTCAGCGATAAAAAAATATATACTACCACGACATTACCGAATTTTTTAAAAATTTTCAACCATGTTTTCACGACTTAATTACAGTGTGTCGTTAAAGTTACTATATGACTTTACTGTAGAATAAGAGGTGCAACCTAAAAACTCCATGAAACTAGTTTGTAAAAACCCCATACTTTTTGCCGTGACAACTCCATAATTGCGTGTTGTGGAAACGGTCATGATAATATGAACCTGTGAGGTCGTGAAATCTCATTGATTTTTCCCATGAAATCCAGTTGAATCAATCTGGCTGTTAAATATTGTTTTTACATGTATTGTGATGATATAAATGTTGTTGGAAGACCATGAAATGACTGTAATGTGGTCATGTCACAAAAATAGAAATTTGTCCCTTTTATCTGAAAATAGTATCAGTTTTATGAGAATGGTTCACCTACTGATGAAAGGTCATCAGACAAGAAATTTATTGTAAAAATTTTAAAATGTAGTGCAACATAAAAATTCCGAAATTGAAAACCTGTCCATTTCCTTTGACTCTTATAATATGTAAATGTAAAGACTGTTGTAAATGCGTGGACATAGTAATGCAATGTTTAATACATGTAATTAACCCACTCTTTCAAATCTTCTTGGATAAATGTTGCTTAAAGATTTGATTTAAAATTATCTGTTTCAGCAAATCGCCTTATTTTTTACCTTCTCAATCAAAATTATTTTAAAATGTGAATGCAAATACTGCTTGTCAACCCTCTAAATGCAACGAAGCCTTGCATTGATCGCGAGTTTTTATCTTCCTGTTTGTACTGTAAATCTTCACTGTTTTAAAAATCCATCAAAATTTTGAAGCTGATGATTGCTCTAATGATCATAATCAGATATCACATGCATGAATCATGAAATAAAGATCACAAAACGTTGATTAAAAAGTCGATGGTAATGGACCGATAGATTGTGATATATTAATTATCCACTGAATCATAGAGATTATGTCACTGATTGTCACTGTACAACATGCACACATTTCTATCCAGAATACTATCAGTCTAAAAACTCCATTACATTTTAAGTGAGAAGTAAACAGAACATACAGTCTGCTATAGTAAGAATCCAGTGAGCAAAACACGCACTTCTTCATGCTTCTAGATAGAGCAGGGCTGATACAGCTGTACTGCCCGTTCTAATATACATGTACACTGTTGAATGATGAAAAACCCATGAGCTTAAACTTGATTAAAATTTTCTTCCCGAAAAAGGCATATATAAACATCAATCTAGGTTCCAGTTAGAGAAACTTTATGTAATTCTTATATGGATGTCGATGCAAATGAAACTGAAAAGTTTGATTAACTAACTTGTCAACTGGTTCCGTCCTTCAATTACACGTATTGGTGTATACCACCACATTTGTATCTGATCGAATCTTACCTGAGAAGGGAAATAATGTCTCCAAAAACCACCGTATTCTGTTCTTAAATTAATTGTTGTTTGGCATGATTTTATGCGTTAGTAATTAATATGGATAACTGTTTGATAAAATTAAAATAATTAAAAAGTAAAATCATGAAAAACTAATTATAATAACTTATTTTTTACGGAAGGAAAGCAAAAAACGCAAAACAAAATAAAATCTATGCTAATAATCTTTCGGATTTTTTTCAAGAATCCTATTCCATCCTTCTGCAAAATCTTCCATTTTCCCTGACATTATGCAAAAAAAAAAAAAATAATAATAATGTCTGTAGACAGTGAGTATCTTAAATTCGGGTGTAAAACTTCAGTTGTATAATGTTTCCTTATGTTCACCTTATTTTTACTTTACATGAAGTCAGTACTATGTTAACCACTGGGGCACCCTCTACCACCCCCTCCCCAATTTTATTTTACAAATAGTGAATTGGTTGCAAAATGTGAGCCTTAACCTTCAAACAAAACATACCTGCACTAAGAAATATGTTCCTGTGATCCACATTTGGAAAAATGAGAAGGGGTTGTACATGTCTGCTTGTTAAAGGCGTTCCTAATGTGGGTTATGTTGTAAGTTGTCGGTGTGTAAATTCAGAAACTATTTTCAGTTTTTCACAAACATGTCAACTTACCTGACATTTAAACGATTCCATTCTTTTCTTTGTAAGACTTATCACTTTATTCTGTACGTTGTCGTCCTGCGCTCTTTTTCAAATTAAAAAGCAACCTGTCAAAATATCCGATATCGATATTTCACGGGATTTTCATGGGGTTTTACGGGTTCTCATAACTTTCACTGCATTTCTAGATAAAAGTATATTTTCATAATTTTGAGAATTTCTATAAATATCTGAATAAATATTTTTTCCGGCATTTTTCACGGGGTTTCATAATTTCAGGGGGTTTTCAAGGTTCTATATGAGTGTCATATTTTCATGGCCTTTAAAAAAATCAAAATTTCACGACTTTTCACTATCCGGTGAAATTTCACGAGGATTTCAAGGTATTTTTACGATGCTTTGATACAGGGGTGATAGCGGTGGATTTTGAATAATATGCATTTGCATTCTATGCACGATCAAATCATGCCGGAAGTGATCAGTTCTGTGCTTAAACATTAAATGAAGATTTACATAGGGAGGAAGGGGGGGAAACAGTGATTAATATCTGTGATTTTTACAAATGTTCAAACTAAAAAAAGCAGTGGTCATTACAACATGTTGCGTAGTGAAGATTAAGAGTACATTTTGTAACGGGCAGTACTCCGATGAAAAAATGAGATGTCTGAATTACTTGACACAATCTTATAATAATTACAGATTAAAACATGACCTTTTCCATATCGACCTGATTATCATCCCGAGACCCTCATATCGGTCAAAGATACAACCAAAAGAAAAATAGAACATTGCAAACTTAACTCACAAAGGCTGTGGGGGAAAAGAAGGGGCTTGTTGTAATGCGACTTCATTAGATTCGTCCCTCTTAGTCTTAACGTGTTAAAAATGATAGATATCCCTCTGTTCCAGAAAGTGGCGATTCTTCTTGCCACAGTCGAGGGCAGCACAGTGGAGGACCTTTTTCGGGACTCCGGGATTGATCAGTTTACATCGCGGGAATTCGGAATTTATCAATTTCATTTTTGTAGAAAAACACATTATTTCACTTGGGATTTAATTTCACTAGGATGGATTTTTCACTAGTCATCAGTTTTGCGTCCTCAGTCTACGGTTTTTGAGTTTTTGTAAACCCTTTATTGATTCTTGGTCAATTTTTATCTATTTTGACTATTTGAAAAATGTCTGTGGATATTTGATATATTGACAACTAGTGGTACATGTACACGGTCCTTGTTAGTTTTACGGCTAGAGTGTTATACCTTTGTCTTAGATATTTCAGAACGGAAACAAAGGCCCCGGGTTTGGGATATCACTTTTTTCAGGAAGAATGAAAAACGACATCTATATACAGTGTCTGCTAAAGTCTCATCATCGCTGCAAAAACGATGAAGTCTAAAAAATTGAGATTTTGGAATGGCGTCCGTGCAGACGACAAGAATTGCTATTGCGGTGGCCATGTGTAGTAGGCTTGTTAAAGATGGTTGTCTTGATGCCATCTGTGGAAACCGTGCAGGAAATAGAGAGACAATTCACTGACTTTGAAAGTATAATTAGTGGCCGGATGATAAGATGCCACAAAGTCAATGAAAAATTGGAGTTGTATGAAACACTGAATGCATTATCAATGTTTTCCATTATAAAGATAAGAAAAGAGTCCATCAAACTGTGTTAACATCTGTTCCTCAAGGTATCCATCAAATAAACATGCAAAAATTAAGTAGTTTTAACATAACTTAAAAAATACTGTGATCTGTATTTAATCAGATTGGATATTGTATTTGGAGAACAACGGTATGTGTGTTGACTTTCCAATAATTATAATGTTAAATTTTGAAAAGGGTAGATTTTAGCTTCGTTAACGAATGATTGTAACTTTTTACATACTTAAGGTAGTAGACCTGAGATAGGGGGAGACAACTCTGCCCCTTTTGGTATGAATTCATTACTCGGGTTGCAATTTTTTCTAAATACAGAAAAATAATAGTAAAATTTTTATGAAACAATATTTCCTTAGTCAAATAGTTTTAAATGTATACATCAAGACAGATATTATTCTGAAATTGTAGCTTCAAGAACTGAAATAAAGAAAAGTCAGATTTTTGCAAGGGAGGTAATTATGTAAAATATTTTCAAAGGGAGATAATTTGAAGATAAAAATTGAGCTATTCTGAAGTTTTTTGTACACGTTTTCAAAAACTGAGCTAAATTGGTACGGTGAATTTTTCTAAAATTTTGTTGAATCTCATACATATGATTGATTTTTATTTT
>JAOXYJ010765904.1:0-13698 GCA_028566555.1 Lithophaga nigra | reverse complement strand
GTAACACTGACTTCGCCTCGCCTGATATGAATTTTGCCGACAAATTTCCCGTATTAGGAAAATAATACACTGTATAACTAATAATATCCACTTGTCACTCAATTACAATTTAGGTCAGATAAAATTTCTATAGTTAAGTTCTGGCATAATATGAAGTATTACCTTACAATACAGTTATAATTGACATATATAAATAGTGAACGATCCACATCAATCAGAGGTAATTGGATTTCCACGACATGAATAAAAATTTAATTCTGATGTATCTCCAGAGATTCACCTTGATGTTTATCATTATAACTTGTTTGATTTCCCCAGATTTCCAAGAATGAATATGATTGTCCGTTAAGCCGTCAGAACGTTTTTTTTTTTTTTTTTTTTTTTTACAAAATGTACATACAGCAATCAGACCCCAGGAATATCACAAGCCTAGTAGCCGGTGCTCCAAAAAATGAATAAATGCTTTATGAAAAGTTTTTTAGTTGTGTGAAAACTGAGGGGATTTATAGTTCATATGTTTTATAGCACTTTAGTTCTTTCAAACATTATAATAGAAGAATATGCATACTTTACATTGAAATAATATTGGTATTCTTTTTTTAACAAATATTGGAGCGCAGAAATATCATTGTTTGTGGCGGACCGCAACTGCTCACCAAGGTCTTGGGTTTCACTGGGTCATATCCGGGATTTCCTCCCCATCAAAAGTCTGGTAGTCTATTTATCTAAAATAAAACAAACCTCAACACCCCAACGCTACCCTAAATGCTCGTATTGCAAATAATACATATTGATTCTAATACCAGGACAGGGGACCAGTAATAATAGTACTTATTATACGATATTTCTAGGACCAGTTAGGTTGGGAAAGTCAACCCTCTATCCACGACTGTTATTGTGGTATATTGCATTAGTTTTAATAGCCTCTAAAACCGGTTATATGGATGTAATGATGCGTTGTACTACCACATCTAGGATCACTTAGTTTGTTACTACCTGTAGAACCGGTTACATTGATGTTAACGATGAGTTGAACTACTACTCCTAGAACCACGTACTTCGTTACTACCTCTAGAACTGGCTACGTAGATGTAATGATGCGTTATACTATCATTTCTAGGATCACTTACATCGTTACTACCTTTAAACCGGTAACATGGATATAATAATGCGTTTTACCACCACTTCTACGACCGCTTACTTCGTTACTACCCATAGAACTGGCTACATGGATGTAACGATTCGTTGTACTTCCACTTCTAGGGGAATATTGCTGCTTGGGCGTAAAACATCAACAATCAATCAATCAATCCACTTCTAGGACCACTTTGTTACTACCCCTAGAACCGGTTACATCTAATGATGCGTTGTACTACCACTTCTAGCACCACTTACTTCATCACTA
This sequence comes from Lithophaga nigra, assembly GCA_028566555.1. Lineage (NCBI taxonomy): Eukaryota > Metazoa > Mollusca > Bivalvia > Mytilida > Mytilidae > Lithophaga > Lithophaga nigra. The sequence goes on along the minus strand of JAOXYJ010765904.1, from coordinate 12,293 downwards.
CCTCTAGAACCGGTTACATGGATGTAATGATGGGTTGTACTATTCCCTCTAGGACTACTTACTTCGTAACTACCTCTAGAACTGATTACATGGGGGTAATGATGGGTTGCACTACCACCTCTGGGACCACTTATTTCGTTGCAAATATGCTGTAATGATCTTCCGTTCTTGCAATTGTTCGACTGATTTTGCTAGGATCAGACTATGCTGTAATGACCTTCTCTAGAAATTGTATTAATTTTATTTATTAATTTAATCTGGTTGTCTCCATTAAGTTGATAATCTGAAAATATGAAAGTTTGTTAATCAATAATCTTAATGGATTTGGCCAGAACGGTCAGCAGTGGGCTTTAGCTCTGAAATGCCTAAAGGTTTTGACAAAAGGTGAGTCAAGCTGTGGTTAAATCGTAAAATAACAGCATACTTCATACCGTAGGGTTTTATTTTGATCACACTGTTGCACAGTTTCTACTAATAACATGATCGATACGTAAAAGATATTTGTAATTTGTTTTAATCCATCATGTTGCCAGAAGTCTTGTATCACAAAGGCTCACTAAACAATGTAAGAAAAAATATCCAATTTATTACGGCGAAATGATACATAGAATCTGTCGGTCCAATATCCCAGCTGCATCATTTCAGTTGTAGGATAGACTTCCATCATACGATCATCAGCTTACGAGAAACATAACTGTAAATTGATCACCAGAGACTTATTTGCTCATTTTTACCATTTTAATTTATACGTTATGTTTTCTGTCTACTGGGTGACTTTCCTTAGAATGACGTTTGCTGTAATTGCGGATTTGTATATATATATAATCGTGGGAATGTTATGATATTTCTTCGGTTTTTATTCTTCTTTTATATTTATTATCACTTTGTAAGTACAACCATATTTGTAATTTACTGCTGAACTCACCGGCCTCTCGGACGAAGATATCTTTTTAATGAATAAACATTGCACACAGGACATATAATAATACCAGACATTCATATAATAAACAGACATATAAGACAAGAATTAGCAAACTAAGGTAATAGCTAAGCAACAGAACTAAAAAAGGAAAGGGAATCTAATGTCGTAATCACAGTCCCGTCCTTCTTTCCTTATTCATGGGAATGTTGTGATATTTCTTCTGTTTTTATTATTCTTTTATATTTATTATCACTTTGTAAGTTCAGCCATATCTGTAATTTAATGCTGAACATATAATAATACCAGACATTCATATAATAAACAGACATGTAAGACAAGAATTAACAAACTAAGGTAATAACTAAGCAACAGAACTAAAAAAGGAAAGGACATCTAATGGGTATTTAAATAAAAAAGAACCTAAAGTCAGGTGCTGTCTGGGCAGACAGTAAACAAGTCTTATAAACTTAATATTATATAATATATAATAGTAAGATATTTGTAAGATATGCAGGGTACCTTAGTCCTACATTCCACAATTTGACTATTACCAGATCTGGCTATTACTGGACGGGACAAGAAATCGCCTGATCTCGCTCCTTCGGGAGTTCATTCGTATTTCCTTTCGCTTGATTTCGGATTTACTATTTATTTCCTAGATCATTTGCTAACAGAGGCTACTTTACATTTTACGTAAGAACAGGTAACAATTACATAATTGTCTTACGGATAAAGCTGAATTGTCTGAGACAATTTGTACGGTAGCACCGGTCAGCAGGCAGTTGATGCTGAAAGATGCTGTATTGACATTAACATAGTCACACAAACTTACGTCCATCTTGGTGCAGTTAGTGGTTTGTTTGATTGATTGATTGAATGGTGCTTAACGTCCAGGGAGCAATTTTACAGCTATATTAAAAAAATCATTTGGAGGAAATGGGATAGGCTAATTGTGACTGCCCCATGAAAAGGACAGAATTGGTAGGGACAGAAAATTTAATCTTGCAACTGGCCATCTACGGTTTGTTACAACTGTTCTTTAACGTGCAGAAAGCGTGGCATTCTCCATACAGGGGACCTTGGATTTTACGTTCCCATGCGATGGATGGTTTGTGCACTTTAACATCCCACGAAATCAAAGAACGCCCCATTGCGGAGGGACCCGCGACTGGAGAAACCGGGTTCCCTCGATGGTAATTCTTTTGAAAATAACCATACATGCAAGTAATCGTTCATAAATTTTCAAGTTTTAGCGATGGACGTGCCTTAGAAACAAAAGTAATTTGAAAAACCTTTGTATGCATGCTTTGGTCTATTATCTGCCTAGATTGACACTAACAACCTTAATAGCTGTAATTTTATATCGGTGATCCATTAACCTTCACTTATTATACACTTACTTACTGGCTGTGAGGACAATGGCAAGTTTATGATTCCCGAGACGTAACTATTTCCCGACGCGAATCGGAGTGAAATAGTTGGTGTTGAGGGTAACCATTAACTTGCTGTTGTGCGAATAACCAGTTCATAAGTATTTTATTACACAAAAGACAAGAAGCAAGGACGCAAGGCATTTATCTTACTTCTCTTTTAGACTGAGACAAAACAGTCTGTTTTAACTTTCGCCATTGTTGTCATCTGATAAACAATTTATTCGGAAATATCGGACATCGCGCTTAATTGCTGATAAACGTAGATGATCGGAAATTAAAAAAAAAGCGGGAAAAGGTCTGCCGTTGGTGAACTATTTTCCCTAAGGAAAATAGTCATGTAGTGTATTTCCATAGAGCAAATAGTCATCAAAGCTATCAACAGATTGATTTCTTTTCAAAGAAATACTCATTTTATCAGTTTTAATTTTAAATGGAACTACATACTAATAATAACTATTATTGCGCAAGGCAGTTGTACTCTGCTCCTAGTAGTGTAATTAAGAAAACTACTCAGTGTAAACATAAAACGTCCATTTAAGTGATAACTATATTGTATTTGAATAATTGTCGGGGTCAATATGGGATTTAGTCGCATACGCAGTCTTACGGATAAAACGGATATTTACAACTGTAAACTCCCAATCAACACCAGCAAATACAACCCTTCAAATACAATATAGTTATCTCTATTCTGATGCAAAAAATAGAAAACGGCATTATGAATTACGCTTTAAAGTAAGACGGAAACGTTATTTGTGTCTACGCGAGGGCGTCGTCAATGGTTCCGACCGACAAATGTGAATTTGACGGAGGACGTCAGTCAATAGCGTTACTTATCACATTGCATTAGGATAATCAACGAAACAATTTTTAACTAGAGGTATCCGAAGCAAACATTATGTTTTATTCTAGGTTATCTGATTGCGTTCATTCACATCACATTTCATTCCAGTCAAACTAAATTGGATATTAAATGGAAATGTGACGTTGCGTAGAAAATAAAAACCATTTTACACATACAGACTCATTCATACGTTAAACGTAAATTCTATGAATTTAAGATCATTTAACAAAACGGAAATTTAGTTGAAGAATTAGTTAAAATATGCATTAATAGAATTCCGTAATCGCCGATTATCACATAGCAATCAATAACACGAATAAGAGCTGTTGGATAAAGCCATCGATTTACCACTAGTGAAATAACACAGCTGCTCCACTAGTCTTTTTATATTATGTAATCAAATTACCCTGTCGTCAAAGATTTTATATTGAAGCCTAAGAAATAGTCTGTTATTTTCCTGTTCGTTGATGAATTAAAGTCTCCATTATTGTCAATTCTGAATGTAAACAGAACGAAAAGTTCATGACATTTCATATCCAGAAGATATACTGGACCATTATTAACAAAAAGTCAAACAAAACGTAGAAGCAAAACAAAAGACAACCCACTAAGAAATAAAGCTAGTACAATAGGAACTCCCATACAGACTGGGGGTAATATCACATAAACAGAACACAGAAGCCTCACAAGTGATCATTAAGTTTTGTGTTGGATGAAACCTCTTGATGCATTATAAAATCTAATGGTTCTACACTGTAGAATTGCTATTTACTGTGTAACCTTAATTCCTTATAGAAAATTGAATGACCATGTGCAACAAGCTTCTTTCCTGCTCTGACCACTGTAGCTTGATTCTCCACAGATGCAGTGTAGTTTGTTGACTTGTTGACTGTTCTGGTCTATGTCGTTTCATTTCCCAGAGATACATTGTACGTTGCTGACTTTAGTTATGCTCAACAATATAGTTCGATTATCCACAAATACACTGTAAATTAATAATTTACTGGCTGTTATGATGAATGTAGTATTAATTTCCAAAGCATTATACGTAGATGCCTTTTCTGCTAAATATAGTTTTATTTGCTATAGGTAAAATGTAGGCTGCTAACTTGCTGTCTGTTCTAATTAATGTCATTCGCCATAGTGACACTGTGCGTTGCTGAACTTGACTGTCCTGGTCAATATACTTTCATTTTCAATAGATGCGTTGTAGGTCAACGACTGTTCTGACTTGCTAATTTGCTGACTGTTCTGGTCTATGTAGCTTCATTCTGCATGCTAGATATATTTTAAGTGCTAATGTGCTGACTGATGTGGTCATTATAGCTTCATTCTCCAAAGATATATTATAAGTTGTTGATTTTGGTTATTCTTGTCCCTATAGTTGTATTCTTTTTGGATGTAAGATTTGTTAATTTGCTTACTATTCTGGTTAATGTATATAATTCATTCTCCGTATAGATACTGTAAGGTTCTAACTTGCTGACAATATATTTTGTTTCTCTACAAATACATTGTAAATCTCTTGTTGACTAGTAAGTGTTGCTTCATGACCCATGCATGCATTGTAAGTTGCTGGCTTCTGGTTGTTCTGAACAATATACGTGTTGTGATTTTGTACACTTGTTTACGGACTGTTCCGGACAAAATAATGTGATAGTGTACAGAATCAAAGTAGCTTCTAATTTGCTGGGTGTTCTTGTCAATGTTGCGTCATTCTTCACAATTGCATTCAATTTATTCGTTGCATTTTGTTAACTGTTCTGGTCAGTGTAGCTCGATTCGCCCAATTCACGTTGTAACGTACTCTCTATCTGATTGTTGTGATCAAGGTACCTTTATTCTTTGCGGATACATTGGAGGTTGCTGGCTTGCTTACTGTTCTGGTCACTGTTGATTCATTTTCCATGGATACATGGCATGTTGTCGGCTTGCTGACTGTTCTGGTCACTGTTGATTCATTTTCCATAGATACATGACACGTTGCCGGCTTGCTGACTGTTCTGGTCACTGTTGATTCATTTTCCATAGATACATGGCATGTTGCTGGCTTGGTTACTGTTTTCTTCCGTGTATTTTATTCTTTATAGGTACATTGTAGGTTGTTGACATCGTAGATCAACAAAGTTCATATTACCAATATAAGCATATTAATAATTGATATCTTTGATATAATATATGAATAATTCTTATCTTCTGTATACCTAAAAGTATAATTTCCTCAGTCTTAAAAATATCCGTTGGGTCTACAAGTATAAAAATATCCATTGTTTCTATATTGGTAATAAGGTATATAGTAGATTGAATTATGAATGAACACATAAACAAAAGGATGTTGATGATTTTTTTTCGAGTTTTATTAGTATACGGAATGTTAGTTTATATTTAACCATACTTTACATGTATTTATTATGGTAAAGTCGGTATGACAAGTCTTTGTGCCAGTTGGAAAGAAATCGGGTTCTATGTTCCAGTGTTTACTGGGTACTGCATGAACGTGCATACCTTACCTTTACTGTCATTCATTCAATGTGTTTATTGGAAGAAGAATCTGATTTTGATTATCTTTTATTGTGTCATTCTTCACATGAAGAGAAAAAAAACAAGTTATACACAAATTGCCACAAAATAATATCACTCTTTGCAAATTCAGCGTTTAATGATAAATAAAACCTAGAAAAGAAATATGCATATTACAGTAGATGTTGGCTGGTAGGTTTGTTGCTGGGATTTTGGAGTTTACATTAAGCAATTTTTCAGCTACATTGTATATCCTAACTACCAGTCTTACTTGGAAAGAAAAGTCAAGACAGCTGAACCAGTGTAATTATTGACCTTGTGTAGATATCTGGTTTGTACTGTCTACTCAATTCAGTTTAGAGGCAAAACAGAAAATACAGAACACCGACCTCCAAAGCTGCGTTCAAATCAGCTAGTATTTATTAAGTAGTTTAGAGCGTAATCTAAATGTCATAGTCACACGATCCTTGGTAGTGTCATGTTCAAATGTTATATCTCATGACAATGCGAAAAATAGACAATGTAGACGTTTGTAGTTCACTTTAAATTTCTATGAAAGTACGCTAAACTATGTTTTGTAGGTATAGTCAGTTTAATTTCAATCTGCAATTAGAACACAAGCAAACATGAACCTTCGAACAAAAAAAACTTTGCATATACAAATGTATCTGCAGCAGCGTACCTGATGAAGGTTAATCGAGAAAAGTGCAACGTACGCAGAAAAATTGGTATCTGTGATTCTGAATTACAACCACTCGGTCGATACCACTGCTGATAGTCTCCTATAGAGTATCATCCGCCCAGTAGTCAGTGCTTCGGTACTGACGATTTATTAGATACATGTTCGAATTTTACAGTTTATAAATTTTGAAATTTTGTTAAAAGTAAAGTTTCAACTCCCTCAGGCAAAGTTGAACTTACCCAGAGTTTGGCTGTCCACTTTGAGTCCGTTTTGATTTTTTTGTCCCCAGTGTCTTTATTTTTCGTTTTTGTTTTCCAAACTTTTTGCCACGAGGGTATCTGATGAAGGTTTATTAAGAAAGGCGCTTCGTATGCAGAAAAATTGGTATCTGTGATCTTGAACTAATATCCTTGTTTGAAAATAAGTGAGAAAACTCAACCAGAAAGCGTTTGTATAATTGATTTTATGATTCCTGTAAAGATTTTTTAAAAATTTTAAAGTATTCTAGAATCCACTGAAGCAATAATCTGGTCTTAGGCGAAATACAGTTAATATAAACTTTACAAATGGTTAAAGTCTCAACCTTCCCAAAATGTATTGTGTAGAAATTTTATTCTGGAAATAAAACGTAACCTTTCCCTCTTAAACTGTACATTTTAATATGGGTAGACAATATTTTTAAAGTTGTCAGACGAGATTTGAAGGTAAAGGAGGTTACTGTACAGGACAGTGATATCTTTAGGAAGCATTTTCTCACCAACTCGATTGCAAAGGCTTGCAAAATTAAATCAATTACTTATCTACTGTAAACATGGTAAATATAAAAATAAAAATTGTTCTTAGATACTTATTATTTGTTTAATTCCATTTTAAAAATATTAATATCATGTCTGATCTTCATAAATATATGAGAATTTTAGTCACCTTCAGACTACGTACTGTTGACGTGTAGTTTCAATAAATTCCTCAGTACAAAAAAACTGCAGAAATGCATGTAATAAGAAATTGTTCTTCATAAACATATGATGTCTATTAAGGCGTGTTTATACGATACGATTTTTCATCCTATTCGACATTCGATTTTTTGTTTTCGAAAGACGTCACAGGCAAATTTTTTGATGTCATAGTTAATTTCGCTTATGGGGTCAATTTTTTACTTCGGAAGTCGAACGAATGTAAAATTGTAAACACGCCTTTAAGTGCATTATCATGACAACCTGTATTCTAACGATGTTTTATTTTGTAGCCTATTCTGTTAAAATCTATCGAAATAAAATCTGTTCTATTTAGTATGCGTTTTAGTATGCATTCTCTGAGAGAATGTTCAGAACGATATGTATTATCACAAACACTGCCGATGTAAGAACGTCCCCCAGTACGAACGTTCCTATGTACTTTTATTTAAAAACTGTGTTTAAAGCATTATATCTAAGACCAAGCATCTGCCTCATTTCATGTGCTAAAAGCTATGGTTTTTCAATGAAAATTTGGTTTTTACCATATGTAGGGTATAAAAGCTTAAACATACATGTATTAAATGCATTTATATAATAGACTCCCTCCAAGCTTTGGAATGTATTGTAGCATGCTCTCTTACAGAAAGTTTAAAAGGATATTTCTTATCATCATTACATGACTAAGATAGATTTTAGTATGCATATTTTCGACCAATTCAAATTTGCCTTGAACGTTTTTCGCATACAGTGCACATCACATCTGAATGGCCACCTGCTGTATGCAAATATGTTATCTCGTGATTTTTCATTGCAGAATGAGATGCAAATAGGTTTCTACACGTATTACTCTGTAAGGTTAAAGTAGAACTTGTACTTAAGCTCTTAACAGGGACTGGTAAAATTCTTGCTGTTATTAGGTCACGTGTGTTTAACTGGAAATTATGGATTTAGTATGCACTTTTGCATGCACTCTCAGAGAATGTTTAAAACGATATGTATTGCCACAAACACTGCATAAATAAGGCCGTTCTCCAGTATGTACATTTCCGTGTTCTTCCAGTTCGAAACTGTATTTAAAACGTTTCTCACAAACATCACATTTAAAAGGCCATGTGGTTTCATCAATGTGTTTAAAGTTGTGCCTTTTCAGTGCATGTCTGGAAGCAAATTGTTTATCGCATATATGACATTTGTTTGGGGTTTTCGTTTTGATATGAGTATCCGTTTTAGGTTTACAAATCTGAGCTTCTTTGTTCATTTTTTCATGTATTTTTGCATGTGCTCTTAAAGAATGCGTAAAACGATAGGTCCTACCACATATATTGCATATGTAGGGCCGATCACCCGTGTGTATGTTTCCATGTTCTAACAGTTCACAGTTTCTTTTAAACCGTTTCCCGCATACTTCACATTTGTAAGGCCAAGCTGCAGTATCCATGTGTAAGAAATTATGGCTTTTTATGGCAGACTTGGATGAAAGCATTTTACCGCATATATCACACTTGTAAAGCTTTTCTCTGCGTTTTATGTTCTCGTGTGTTTTAGCATCAGGCCCTACGCTTGCACCATCAGCAGAAACTGGACAGTCATGTCTGTGTGACTGAAAATCTCCAAAAGATTTAGTATGTACTTTGGAATGCACTCGTAATGAATGTTTAAAACGGTATGAATTTCCACAGACGTTACAGACATAAGGACGTTCTCCTGAGTGTACGTTTCCATGTTCTACCAATTCAAAATTGTGTTTAAAACGTTTCCCACAAATGTCACATTTATATGGCCAAGTATTTTCATCCATGTGTTTAAAACTATGCTTTTTCAATGCACATCTAGATCCCAAATGTTTACTACAGACATCACATTTGTAAACCGTCTCCTTGTTCCGCGATGTGGCATGCATATTAATTTTTGATTGGAGTTCTTTAGTAGGAAATGGAGATTCCGGTGGTGAATTTCTCATATTTTTTAAGGTAAGAGTACTTAAGTGGTGCCCATTTACAGTTTTAGTATGTAATTTGGTATGTACTCTAAGAGAATGTTTATATCGATAAGCCCTTCCACATAAACCGCAAATATAGGGTTTACTTCCGGTGTGTACATTTCGGTGTTCTTCCAATTCGTAATTCTGCTTAAACCGTCTACCACATATATCACAATAAAAAGGCCAATACTGTACATCTACGTGCGTTAATCTATGGTGTTTCAATGAACACTTGCTTCCAAAACTCTTATTACACAACTTACACCGATACGTGTTGACACTGCTATGAAGCTTTGCATGCGCATTCACTTCGGATTCGGTACAAAATCCTTTGAAACACTTAGAACATTTGTATGGTAATTCTGCTGCAACTTTTAAATCACTATGCAACGTAGATTTAAGATGTATTCTAGAATGCATTTTTAAAGAATGCTTAAAAGGGTAAGCGGCATCACAAACAGTGCATACATAAGGTTTATCACCAGTATGCACGTTACTGTGTTCAACAAGTTCAAAATTGTGTTTAAATCGTCTGTCACATAACTCACATTTAAAAGGCCAGTATTCTACATTAATATGTGTAAATCTGTGGAATTTCAGTGAACACCTGTACGCAAAGTTTTTACCACATTTATCACATTTGTAAGGCTTGATCTTTCTATGCAAGTTTTCGTGTGCATTCATTTCAGCTTTGGTGTGGTATTCTTTAGTACAAATTTTACATTTAAAAGGTAAATTTCCCGTGTGTAATAAAACATGCCTTTTTAACTGATATGCTTTATCAAATGCCCTACCACATTCTGAACACTCATATGTTTTCTCATTTGCGGATACATCAGTATTTTCTTTCAGATGAAAGGACTTTTTAATTTCGTTACTTCTACCATCGTCAATTTTCCTTGTACATTCGGGTTCATTACAAGCTACAGAATTTTCAGATTTTTTCAGTTTGTTTTCTTCATCTGTTCTTGACTCTTTTTCAACATCGCATTCATTATATAACGAATCCAATAGAGCAATGTTTTCACGTTTGGTAATATCATTGACATCCCCGGAGGTAGGATATCCGTCAGTTTTTCTAACATTATTAACATCAGCCATATTTGAAACTATATCATCATCTATGATTTCTTGCAAATTATCATAAGTTGAACCACCATGTTCGATAGCATTCTCAACATCGTCGCTAATCGAATCTCTTTCAGATTTTTCTGCCGCAGTCACATCATGATTTCCAATTAAATTTGTAAGACCTTGAGTTTTACTAATTTCATTAAGAAAAGAATCAGCTGAGTAGTGCATGTATGGTTCATTTCTATTTGAAGAACTACAGCCACCAGAAAGGCTTAAATCGACTTCAGTTGTGACTTCAGTACAAGTTAAAGCATTTTCAAGTTTGCTCGTCTGATCACTATAATTATAAGAAATTACAGGCAAACATGATTTAGATTCAGTAAAGCTGTTGGAAGATATTTTGACAGATTTAGTGTGTATTCTAGAATGCATTCGTAAAGAATGTTTGAAAGCATATGAATTACCGCACACGGTACACTTATATGGTAGTTCTCCTGTATGAACATTACCATGTTCTACTAATTCATAATTGTGCTTGAAACATTTACCACATATATCACATTTATGAGGCCAAGCTGACACATCAATATGCGTAAACTTATGGTGTTTCAGTGAGCATTTTGTAGCCAATATCTTATCACATTCATCACATTTGTAGCCACGGATGCCGTGACGTAATTTTCCATTAGTGTTCGCATCGAAAGAACGTTTCCTGTTGTGATTGACAGTGCGAAAAGCCAAGACATCTTCAGATTTAGTTACATCAACGTCAATTGAAACATTTTCATTTTTTATTTGAAAAGTTGGCACATTCCCAGTTTGGCTATAGCTGTGAACACCATCAGAACTCGAATTACTTTCAAGTTTGAAGATATAGTTGTTTACGCTGGTCTCTATGCTTTTTTCCGGTTTGAGTGTGTAGTAAAACAAAAAATCTCCAAGTGTTGATACGTCTCCAATTGCTCCTGGTTGATCATTATTATTAGGAACGGTTTCAGAATGTGATCCGGTATCATTCAAGGCTGGAACAACTTCAGTTTTGATCGGAACTAAATCATGTTCCATTGTACAGTTAGGTTCATTCGGGTACATTCGTATTTTCTTGCAAGTCTTTTGTTCATATCTGTATCAGCCCATTGTTCCAAGGTTTGATTCAAAATCTGGAAATAATTAAAAGGTTCTTAAAACCGTGTCGGCCAAAACAATTTAAACTTGAAGAACCTTTGTGTATCTGGACATTCAAAATGATGTGTCTTTTGTACACTGTACACACTAGAAAATATCTTCCCAAGTCAAAAATTTTAGTTAAAGCCACCAACACTAATCTTTGTCCGATTACGGTAATAATTTAAAAATTTGACGTTCAGATAAAATTATAACAACTTTTCACTAGCAGTCACAGAAATTGTTATTTTTACAGTAATTTCCTCAACCTTAAGTACCTTACACTACTGATCTGAAACTTTGGTAAAGTTGTCACATTTTTTAACTTGACAGTACAAATAACCTTAAATGATGTGGTGCTGGGATGAAATTACCTTGTCTGAAATTTCTAGTCAGGTAAATTGTTAAATTATTAAAACTCGTATTTCATATAGCAAATTTTCATTTGTTTGGAGGGGGGTTATTGTACTTTTTTGGCATTACTGAAATGCGTATATAGTGCATCAAATAATCTTTCATATCATGGATACTGACTACTGAGTTAGTTTTTAAATATTGGCTAGTCTTGTTAGAAAATAGAACTTTATAATATGTGAGAGATAGAGCAACAAATGAAAAACAAACTTTTTTGAAAGGGTTGTTCCGAGGATGTGTTCCATGGAACATTTGATTGAGAAAAATGACTCAAAAGTACCTTTAATATTAAGTTTTCAATTC
>JAOXYJ010763689.1:0-13698 GCA_028566555.1 Lithophaga nigra | reverse complement strand
TTATTTGCATCTTATTTTCGAAATTTATTTTTCGTAAATAATGTTTAATTTAAAATCCAGATTATGTTTAGTAATTGATATATAAATTTGAAGTTTAATCAAGATAAAACGAATTTATTATTTCGAGTTTACTCTACCGTAAAATTATATTATTCGTAGATAAATTTTACATTTATCCAGTCTTAAATTTCTTTCTAAATTTCATATTTATTTTTACGTAAATTAACGTGAAAGGTGTTAAAATTTGGAGTTTAAGGAAGAAATTATTTTTAATGCAATTTCTTATTTATTTTCTATGTAAACTGAAAGTAAATTTTAAACTTCAAATTTAACCTGACAATAAATTTTTTAAACGCATAATTTCGTGCAGTGAGTGTCACAATATTTGAAATAAAGGTAAAGTCAGTAGATTTTTTTGAAATGATCAAATTTCATACAGACAGAGAGAGTAAAAACTTTGGTGGTATTACCCCTGTGATGAAAAACATCAGGTCCACCCTTGAACTAAAGGTGCTTTCAGTTTCCAGAGTTTAAAAAAAATTTCAGTTATATATATATATTGATGAGTGGATTGAAGTTCAGAGAAACAGACCTAGGGCCTAATAGAAGCTGGATGTGCAAACTTGGTTGTTTTAAGCAGGTATATTCAGCCCTCAGTGTTAAATTTCCGTAGGAAAAGTACAAAATAACAGTTTCTGGTCACAGATTTTCATAATGCTGTACAATAAATCATTTGAAATTTAAAACATGTAAAAAATCAAATTTTATACAACAAATATACAGATAATTTGTATTGCGGGGCTTTATTACAGCCCCCTTTTTCGAATGTACAAAATCAGTTTTTGATGCCTACACCTATAAAAGCATCTTGAGAGATTAAAATGTAATGTATTTACAGGTAACATGGACCAGAAAACTTTACTTATGACATATTTACATTTTTATAACAAAAATACATATTTTATTATAAAATTTAAAGAATTAAAAGCAAAAAATACCGAAATTTTGTCTTTTTTTGCCTTAAAATTTTGAGTTTAAGACTCCAAAATTGAAGAAATTAATGAAATTTTTATCTTTGAATTGTTTGGCAGTGTTTATTTACATCTTATAAAATAATTAAAAGTTAAATAAGCTACTAATTTATGAGAGGTACACTACCATTTACAAAAGAGCGGACCACACTGGATTTTCCCATGAAAATTGCACTTAGGCTGCAGTGCGATTTAGTGGTATGTAGCATGCAATTTCCATCAAACCGTTCATCTGATTCCAATAAAATTTTACAGAATTGTTCGAAAAACACTAAAGTTTGACAGAAAAAGAAATTTTCCATTTATTTGACAAAAAAGGTCTTTTTTAGGTGTAATATCACCAATTAGGTCAGTCGGGTTGTATGAGAAAGTAGTACGTACATAAACAAATTAGTTCGCTTTGCTATGCAGTGATTAAAAAAATGCCTACATTCAAATGAAAGAAAAAATTATCCTGACTGAAAGCTTATATTTTCAACCTGATATTGGCATGTTTTATTTTCAAATACATGGCTCTGTGAAAATTGTGAGATATGTACAGTGACACGCCTATTTTTTTGGCTTTGGATCGAAAGTGAAAGTACCACAAAGTAGCGGTAACTTCAAGCTGATAGAATTTTCTTATATGCAACGAAATGTTGGTTGAAAATTTGACGAGAGCTTCAGTTTGGATCCCGCGTCACCTGAATATTTATAGTTCGGATTTAACAAACATGGAGACGATATTCATATTTGATGCTTTATTCGTGTAATTTTTTAAATGATAAATTTTGTTTGGGGACGATACAACTCGCAACTGTTCTCGAGATTGCTTGCACTTGCGTAATTTCTTACAAAGCCGGAAGTCTCGCAGGATAACACAGTAGGCGTGGTTTCGAGCATCAGTATAACGAGAATGGGTGTTCTACATATATATGGACTTCGTCCACTAATAATACGGCGAAATACCACCCCCCGGAAATCAAATGGTTGTCATATAAGTCACAATATCCACTGCAACAATTTCACTATATCCTTTTCAGGCCTTTCGTCGGACGTGGGTCGACATATGAAAATATTTGATGTGTTGTTAACTTTTATTATCAGTAAAATAAATTCCCATTTACTTGAGGGTTTTTGGAAAAAATAGTTCAACATGGGCCGATCTATTTACGAAGCCAATGTGTGTTTCTACGGGCGTTTCTAACGCAAGCAATATGACAAAGATGAACAGTTGCCGTAACAAAATCAATAAAGGAGCAAATCAAGTTAGTCCGAAAACTATTAAAAAGATCTTTTGTTCTTTTTTTTAAATCTTAAAAAAACACCATCGGTTTAACTGTTTACATGTAGACTAAAATTATGAAATCATTGAAAATGTGGCCGATGTTTTACTCTTATAGTAGTACAGTTCCCTATTATTTCTTCCTATATTTTTTCCCTCTTTTGACTTGGAACAAACGCAAAAATAATTTTAAAAAAATGGGCATCCTAAATTATTTGGAATAAGATGATTGGTGCTTTTTTCTGTTTACCTATACCGTGCTTAATTTGTGTTACTTGTCTGTTTGGGGACTGCTACAATCGCTGTTTTTTTGCTTCCTGTAAGGTGGCTTTTGAGAAAAAAGTTAACGATTCTATTTTAAAAAAAAGTCTGTGAAGATGGTGCAAAGGACACATATGCATATTTTACACCGTTTTATTTCAGAGAAAATAAAGAAATAACTCATTCAAGGGGTAAGTTTGTTGACGATCTTAATATGGTAATATTATCTGCTTAAAATGTTTTACCCTGAGCGCCAGAGGATCGCTTTTTAGCCGAGTTGCGAAGGCTATATTAGTTTGATAAAAAGCGGGCGGCAGGCGGACAGGCGTCAACAATTGGTTTCCGAACATTAACTTAAGTTCTATATATCTGATGTTTACCAAATTAAATTGAGTTCCTTGTATGCAATGTCTAACAAACTTGGTCAAATGGTTCTGCTATCCTCATTGTTTTTGGGATCAGTAAGTCAAAGGTCAAGGTCACTGGTCATTAAGAGTCAAATTTTGGTTTTCGTGCATTAACTTTAGTTCTAGACATCTGATGTTTATCAAACTTTGTCAGATGTAACATGCATAAAAGGGAAAAAAACGTATTAATTTTGGGATCTGTAGATGAAAGGTCAAGGTCACTATAAATTAACATAGATTTTGTACCAAAACATAGTGTATATGCAAGTATTTTATATATATACATCTGATGTTTAAATAATTTGATCTTTAGATGTTCCAATGAAAAGGGAAGAATTTTGTTTGACATTAAGGTCACCATTACTATAAATAGAATCTGTACTTAAATATATTACTTCTGCATTATTGTTAGTCTGTTTAATGTTGATCTACCTTGATCAGGAGGTGTTATAGGTACAATTGGGAGGAAATCCACAGACTTCTCGAAGGTCAAGGTCACTGTTAATATCAATAGATTTTAACTGAAAAAAATGTATTTTTTAAATGTTCCCTTTTAAGGTATATGTCAATTGATCAGCACATATGATCAGGAGATGTGAATTTATTTAAAAAAAATTATACTAAAAATTATGCATATTTATAAATATTTTCATATTGATAAATTTGTATTGATCCTTCAAAGTTTTCCTTTAAAAGGAGTAGGCATGATTAAAGTAGGTATATCCACTTTTATTACTGTATATATTGCATCATTTAGGTTGCAGTTTAAACGGATTAAAATTAGGTTAAACTGTCCTTGCTGATACTCTCAATCTGAATATATTTTATTTTAACCGTTGACTAAAATGACCATTTTACATATGCACGTATACAAACTATAAATTCTTCATAACGTCTGCTGAAAATTCTGTTATGATTATGATGTTCATTATAATGATTTAAATTCATATTATCAATGAAGCTACAACTTCTACATCGGCTTTAAAGCCCAGTGGGTTCAAGGTTTAGCATAGGCTTCAGTGGTGAAAACACCATAAGAATCAGCAATGGAAACTATAGGTTCTGTGAGCAGGGCTCACTAAGTATACCCTCCACTGCCTCCATCTACCTGACCCTAGTGGTCCAGGAAGGGTATTGAAACTAAAAGAATGACATATGCCGTTCTAATACATTAATTGTATCAAGTATCATCAAAATACTACAAGTAGTTCAAACTTTTACACAGGAGATATACGTCAAACAGTTTTACTATGAAACAGGTCAAAAATAGGAGCAGAGTGACCTACATGTAGTTCTGTCATGCATTGTCAGTTAACGCTAGATGCGCCACTGGACGGGTATATTGTACTGTAAGTAATGAACTGCTACCCCGGAAGTGACACAGGTGTGATATATAATAATTCAACCAGTCATGCAAATTTTTCCCAAAATAGCTTCACCTAGAGTTAATTGATATTGCTACTATCTTTCCATGATGCTTATTTACACCAAGTTTGGTTACCCTATGTTATACGGTCAAAGAGATATACTATAGCCGGACGTTTTACTATGATAGAGGTCAAAGGTCAAAGTCAAGGTCACAGTTGCCTAGTTTTGGTATGCGACATGATGCACCCACATACCACGTTCGATTAATCTAGATTCTACGGGAAAAGAACTTTGCCACAGACAAAGTTTTACAATGATAGAATGGTCAAAAACACGATCTCAGATGCCCACTTTTGGTTTGCGATACACAGCCTTCCTATATAACAAGCTTTGTCAATCCTAGGTTCTAAGAAACAAGAGATATGCCCCGGAAAAGGTTTTCTGTGATAGAGGTCAAAGGTCAAAGTCAAGGTTACAGTGGCCTAGTTTTGGTACCCGACTTGTAACTTTCCCATAATGCACCCACATACCAAGTTTGTTAACCTAGGTTCTACAAGGTACAAGAGATATGCCCTGAACATTTTACAGTGATAGAGGTCAAAGTCAAGGTCATAGCGATCTAGTTTTCATATGCGACACTCCGCCTTCCCACAATGTATTTGCCAAGGTTGGTCATTCTAGGTTCTATGGTACAAGAAATGTACGCTGTACAAGAGTTTACTATGATAGAGATCAAAGTCAAGGTCACAGTTACCTAGTTTTGGTACGCAACACATCGCCTTTTGATGATTCATCCACATGTGAAGTTTGGTCAACCTAGGTTCTACCGTACAAGAGTTGTGCATCGTACACGAAGCGAGACAGCCGGACGGACAGTCGAACCAACCAGGTGATTCCTATATATCCACAAACATAATGATGTTAATTTCGGCATTAGGTAAGTGTTATATAGAGATTTTTATTCAAATAAATGAAACTAGATGGAGGTGTTGTCGGAAACGACAACTATCCCCTCACTCCCACATTGATTTTGACACCTAATTCCCAACAGTAAGGTCAAGGATGCAAATACCTTTTACCTTTCACTTCTACAATCAAGGACGAGTGCACAGACATATTACAACCCTATCTTCAGTCATTTTTTTTCATTTAACCCCTTTTTTCCTTCTAAGCCCCTTCAAATCCCTACAGTATGGGTTATGACTCTGTTAATAATTACAGTTTGCATCTACAGCCAGTAACCATTGCAATGATATATTACAAACCAATTGTTAAGTAATTTTATAATGGACCCCTTTTTGACACTTCCACTGATCCTGCAGGTCCCTTAATTTGAACTTACCGAGGTAGTAAGAAACAACTGTATTATATAAAAATGTACTTATTCAAAAATGAATGAGGAGTTCTAATGACAATGTCTTTCACATGCAAAATCAATTTTGGCCCCTTATTCGGCTCTAGACCAATTAATAAAAAATCCAAAACCTTATTGCATATCTACACATAGATATTTAACATAAAAAGTCCCTTTTTGGCCCTTACTGCACATCTACACATAGTAAGGAACAATACTATATACAAATGAAAGACCTGCAACAAAAAATGAACGAGGAGTTCCACTGACGAGATTTGCTTATGGACGGACGGGCCTATTACAATATCCCGAACTTTCTTTAGAAAGTGCGGGGTAATAACCAGTACCTATTTAGTCCAAATCGTTGAACATAGTTCTAAATGTAAAAACATCAGAATGCTGTTATCAATGCAGTAAAGTTTAGTATGATGCTATTCAGAATATGAGGAATCCAAAAAGTTTAAAGAAAGCTTAAATGTACCGACAATATATTTTAAACTTCTGTAAAGTTTAACACATCAAGTTGCCATAACAACAGTGAAATCACAGTCTGGTATTATCATCGAAACCACATTGATAACTGGAGAGCGACTTTGATGAAAAGAAAAAATTAAAAGCGTTCCTACAGATTACTTAATTGTGGCCAGCGTTCACTAATTCGTTGTCATGGTTTATTAGTTCCCACGGTTTATAACAATGTGGCCTCGATTTATTAACATTATCATCTCTTTTACTTATATGTACATTGATATTACAACTTATGAATATTATCATCTCTCGGTTTACTAAATTTCTGTTTCGACTTATAAAATTGTGGCCACATGTGATTGAATTTCGCATAAAAATGTGGTTGGGGGCTTTTTACAGAAACACACATGAAACATGAAAAATTTCATTGATTTCCAAGGAATTTAGGAATTTCAAAAGATACTTTTTCTGATAATTGAATTTCTTATGCATGTTACGATCAGAAGAAAACATTCACACACCCAACAGGTTTTTAAAAAGTGTAAGAAAGAAGATCCAGTCGTCAATGCGCGTTCTGTATGGAGGAGTACACTAGCTCAAGGTTTTATATGGCAGCAAAAAATACATCTAATTATTAATTTAATAGCAAGCCATTTTTGTTCGCCCGATTTGTGATCGCCCTGAGTAAGACGCAAGATAGGGTTTTAGAGGTGATAGGCTACTGATATGTACAGATCACTAGGATCAACTACCTACCATATGCTTGTCCAACGTACAATGTACAAGAATGAAATTTCAGTATGAGTACAAGAATTTTCGGGTAAAATACATGTGTAGTACATTTTACTTTGCATTTTAATATTCGAATTCTGCGAGTTGTTTATCATATTCGGACCAGTATATTAATTTTCTACTATATAAATTATTTTTTCTCATTTTCTAGACTAGAATATTTATTTCAAAAACTGCAACCACCCCTGTGGAGCACTGATAAACGTATTTAAAGATCAATACCGTAAGATCTTGGAACTACCCAAGATAAGAATATCGAAACTGCTCAGGAACTGAGCACTAATATAGTAGTTAAAATCTGGAAATCAGAGGCGGTCATTTTAATTTCTTATCATTGAAGTAGTTGGTTTTTAACTACATGTATATGAGCGATCTGCTGAGAGTTACTTCAGGAGATAAATACTTGGTGTGGGTCGTTCAATTCACAGCATTTCATTTCCTGCAGTAGATTCTGAGAAATCAAGTCTTATTTCTGGTCGAAGCGGACCCATTTCATCGTGTTCCTTACCCGTCTAACTTGATGTAGGTTATCCACGTGTGTAACTGACTTGTTCGTCTAAGAAAACAAGGACTTATATGTTCTCTTCTTGAGAATTTTTGGCTATTAATATCTCGTTATAATGTCTTATTTGGTAATCGCATAAAAAATGCTTTACTGATCAACGTTTATGTATATGACTACGTAGATCTGTAACGACTGTTTATTCCTACCCAATTTCAGCAAGTAATCACCATTCCCGCAAACTATAAATTGTAACGACAAAAAAGAAATAAAATTAACAATCATATCAACATAACCATTTATTTTAAATACTTTTCAATGAAGTATGACAAGCATCTTAGTCGGCGAGATGAGAAAGCTATACATGCCATAATCCTAAAGGGTACCAATTTGCGACATGTTATCTCATCAAAATATAACTAAAATCAAATAAATAATGTTGTCAAAAACTAAAATTATATTGCAGATATTACCAAATACGATTTTATATAGCTGCTGGTGGATATGATTACAGTAGCTTTTTTCTTCCGGGTTGTTGGGAATAATTTTATGCATATAACGCGGACGTGTTAGAAAGCACTCTTTTTGAAGCGCCGAAACTGAAGCTTTACGTGCAGAGACATAAAAACAAACAACTTCTGGAGATCTGTAGTTAATTCTTTTTAAGTCATAAAAACAAGAGCTTAAACATGTGCAATTAAATTTTTCACAATCGCTTCGCGCCAAAAGTATGCCGGTATGCAAATAATGAAAACTGCACCGAAATACTGGGTAACATGACGTTAGCCTAGATCTATATATTCAATGAATTGCATATATATTTTAACAAGAAAGTACCCAAAGTAATATTTTCCGTAAAATGAGATAAATCTTTAAATCAGTTCCAGAGACCGCATTATTCCCGGTCGTTGCAGCTATCTATTAATATATGGTTTCAGGACAGACCAAGACGAGAAAACTTTAACAACACGTTATAAAGTGTTGCATTCTTCGTAAATTGACGTTGCGACCAGAATAGGTTTCAAACAAACAATCTCCGCCATCAGTCGTACAATCTTCATCATGAAACACAGGAACATTAAAGCTGCGAAATCGCGTACAAACGATATTATCCCATTCCGGAATGGGACGTCCTAAACCAGAATTCCGGTTTGGGACGTCCCGTTTCGGAATCGGGACGGATTCCGGTTTGGGCCGTGACATATGTGGCTAATATTTAATATGCAAAACATAACCGGAGATATCTCAATTAAATTCCGGAAAATGACTGCTTCAACTGCATCAGCATAACTCTGTGACTAGTTATAAACAATCAAGTAAAGTTCGAAGATACCAAAGGGGCTGTAAATACCTTTTGCACAGGTTCCTCTGCTTTGAAACATTCAATCTGGGTTTCATAACAACAGCTTTAATTGAATTCTAGAAACTGTCTAAACAATCAAAATGTCTGCAAACAAACTAAAAATGTAAGTCCAATTGGATATAACTCTGCTAATTTAGTCGGATGAATCTGCTAATACCAGGTCTACGGTTTTAAATACTATAAATATGTATATGTTAATTTTCCGAAACAAACAAACAAAAAATCCATTTGTAGTTCTGGAATGGAATAAAAGAAATGCTCCTGACAAAAACATCCACAAACAGCAAAAAAAAAATTATAAGTCTAGTTTGGCATAAATCTGTTAACTTTGGTCAAATCAGCCTGTCAATAACAGGCTTATATGCTGCGAAACATTTATGCATGATTTCCGAAAAATAGCTACTAGTATCAGTTGAATCAGAGGAACACTCTGTACAAAGTATGTCTACAGACAGACTTAAAATTTCTAAGTACAATTTGGCATAACTCTTTCAATTTATGTCAAATAATTCTGCAAATACTTAGTGCAAAGGTTCATGTGCTATAACAAAATTGTGCAAAGTTTCAGAAGAATGAATTTGGCTGATTCCGAGAAACATTTCGGACAAAACATTTATACAGACCGATCTAAAGACGGACGGACAGACGGACAAATTCCAGTATACTCCTAAATTTCATTTTCTGGACGGGGGCGTTAATAAAATATATGTTGTTTGATGGTGATTTTTTAAAGCGACGCATAAACTCTGAGTAATTGTTTAAAATGTAATGGTGACGGTACAGTCCTGACATAAAACAACACTAATATACAATGTAACATATAGGTAAAAAACGATACAATAATAACTAACTAGACAATATGAAATCCTACATATGCGCGCATTGACTGGACGACACGAACTACCACACCTGCAGAGACTGGACAACATGAACAGACACACCTCCGGCACACGTACTGGACAACACAAACTTCCTCGCCTTCACACACACTGAAAAACACGAATTATCACACCTGCACACAGTCTGGAAAACACACATTCCCACACCTGCACGCAAACAATGGGCAACACGAACTGCCACACCTGCTCACATACTGGACAACACAAACTTCATTACCTGCACACAGACTGGACAACACAAATTTCCTCACCTGCACACAGACTGAACAACACGAACTGCCACATATGCACAACACGAACTGCCACACATGCACAGCACGAATTACCAACCCTGCGCGCAGACTGGACAACACATTTCCCACTGCTGCACACACAGACTGAGAAACAGGAAATGCAACACCTGCACAGAAAACTGCACAACACGAACTACTACACCTACACAGAAAGACTGTACAACAAGAATGCCACATATGCGCACCAGACTGGAAAACACGGACTCGCACAGCTGCACAATCTCTGCAACACTATCTACCACACCTACACACAAACTGGAAAACGCGAACTACCACACCTGCACACACAGAGTGGACAACACTACCGGTAACTGCCACAAGGCAACACGAACTACCTACATATAGACTGGAGAACACGAGCTGCCACACTTGCACACCGACTGGACAACACTAACTCCTACACCTGCACACAAACACTGGACAACATGAACTCGAACATCTGCATAAAGACTGGCCATGGACAACACGAAAACCATACCTGCACACAGACTACGCAGTAATAACTGCCACACCTGTACACAAAGACTGGACAACACGAACCCACACACCTGCACACAAGGACTGGACAACACGAGCTACCACACCTATACATAGTCCTGCAATTCATGACTGTATAGCCTTGTTTTCATTTAGACTTGTCTGCGCTACACTGTCATACTTGCACACACACAGACTGGACAACACGAACCCCCAAACCTGCACAAAGACTGGACAACACGAGCTACCATACCGCCACTAAGACCGGACAACACGAACTCCTACACCTGAACACAAACACTGGACTACATGAACTCGAACACCTGCAAACAGGCTGAACAACACGAAAAACAGTACCTGCACACAGACCACGCAGCAACAACTGCCACACCTGTACACAAAGACTGAACAACACAAACTCACACACCTGCACACAAGGACTGGACAACATGAGCTACCATACCATACATAGTCCTGAAATTCATGACTGTATAGCCTTGTTTTCATTTGAACTTGTCTTGGCTACACTGCCATACCTACACAAACACAAAGACTGGACAACACGAACTCCCAAACCTGCACACAGACTGGACAACACGAGCTACCATACCTCCATTAAGACTGGACAACACAAACTCCTACACCTGAACAAAACACTGGACAACATGAACTCGAACACCTGCACACAGACTGGACAACACACAAACTCTCACCCCTGCACACCAGACTGGACAACACGAAGAACTGCCAAACCTCCACACAAATGCTGGGAAACGTTAATTAACATATCTGCACACAGACTGAACAACATGAACTCCCAAACTGCATACAAACAATGGACAATACGAACTGCCACACCTTCACACAAAAACTCTACAGCACGAACTCCCACACCTACACACCAGACTGGAAAATACGAACTCCCACACCTGCACACAGACGTAACAACACATACTCTCACACCTCCATAGACTGGACAACACGAACTGCCACACTGCATACAAATGCTGGGCAACGCAAACTAACATACCTGCACACAGACAGAACAACACGAACTTCTACACCTGCACACAAAGATTGGACAACACGAACTTTCACACTTACAAACACAGACTGGACAACACGAGCTACCATATCTCCACACAGGCTGGACAACACGAACTCCAACACCTGCACATCAGACTGGACAACACAAACACTCCAATACCTGCACACAAAAGCTGGGTAACGCGAACTAACATACCTGCACACAAAACCAGGAGTAAAAACAAGTTTGATAAGTTCCACCTGCTCCATACGCAGCATCCACAGTGAAGTTTTAATTATTAATTATCTAAGACTGTATGGCATGGGTGGTGGAGTGGTTCAGATCTGTGACTCATAACTACAACCTTTATACCGCTGTCTAGGGTTAGAGTCCTGCCTGCCCGGCTTCATATGTTAAGGTCTCCAGACATCTATCCAAGATCTGGGATTTCACCGGATCAGCTGAAGAGCTGTCCGGGCTTTCCTAACTCGTTAAGTCTGGTAGTATATATAGCTGAAAAATTGCTGAAAGTGACGATAAACCAGAATAATTCAACCCAGTCTTGGTCTGTATACAGGTCACAATTGTTATGATTCTTATACCACCGGAAACCAGTTTGTAACTGTGGATCAACTCATTTCCATGACGATGATATAAAATTTTCGAAGTGGTCGTTCCATTTTAAGCTTTTGATAACCTTGAGTACTTCTACATAACGTTTATCCCTGACTTTTAATAAATGTTAATGTTGGCATTATGTAATAATTGTACATAAATTTTTAGATTGATGATGACTGTAGTTATAGATAACAATCATGTTTTTGTAGCAGTCATTTGACAAAATGTCATATTCGCGGTTAAAATAGAAATAATTTACTTTTAACCTTGATCAGGAAAAAGAGACTACTACCGGCGTTGTCTGTATATACACAGCTGCTGTGGCAAATCAGTTTATATGCGGGTAAGTTACAGCTTAATTCTGGACACTTGCATATATGTTTGAAGTCTTGGTGTTTATCACTGAGTTTCAGAAATATCAGGTATGCAACTGATGTTATGATTTACAATTTTAACTGGTTTTCAGTCACTTTTCAACAATATTGAAGTAAGCATTTTTACTGATGAAGGCTTGCAAAGTGGGAAAACCACCGACCCCTCAAAAAGTACAGTGTAACTTCTAGTTGAGCATATCTTTGTTGTAACAATCAGTATAAGTCAGGTTGGTATGATAGTGATCTGAATTAAATAAATTAAGGAATCGATTTATATATTTATATACATGTATATAGATAAGGTAAAACGAAGAAGCACTAGAGCATCGCACCCCCAACAAACACACACAAACATAAATAGGAAGTTTTATCGACAGACTGAAAACAGCACATATTTCAGAAATATTTGTATCTAACTTCAGTTTGAAAAGTAATGAGTTCGAGTTTGATGAGAGAGAAAGCAACTAAAATTACTAAAATTTTTAATACATTGTCGGGACGTTCTGATCTGCTACAAACAGCATTCTTCCAATGAAGCCTCGGGTAAAAATAACTAACAAGACAAATTTCAGGAAAACCCTACGTGTAACTCTATAATAAACTAATTTGCTAAAAAGACGAGAAAATGTTCAAAATTAGTCATGTCATACTATGTCAGCTTTCTTCAATTTGATTTTCCATTGAAAAACTTATCTTCTTATCTTCCAATATTACAAAAACAGCTAAAAAACTGCAAATTCTACCAATTTGTATTTGTTTACACGTTGGAGCCAGGAAACCTATTTTTCCTTTTGCTCAGTATTTCAACTTTTAGAATATTTAATTGCATCACCGTGCTAAACATATTTTCAAAAAAAAACCCACATAATCCATTATTTAAATCAACACTACTGCATTTCTGTTAGAAGTAAAACTGATCATAAAATTATTATATGTCTCTGAAGTAACACAAGATTTGGGTTACTTTTCTTGTTGCAAAGCTCCCATAGTGAAAGCTCCGTGCGTTGTAGAAATTGGGATTATGGTTATACATCATTTTGTGACCCTTTGGTCTTCCGGTCGTCGATCTAACTCCGCATTCTATATTACTTCACGATTAATATAATCCGTAGAAAACATAGAAAAAATAAATAAATAAATAAATAATCTTTATTTAAAGAGGATGGCCCCATTAGCAACAGATAATCACACGTCTTTCAA
>JAOXYJ010762580.1:0-13701 GCA_028566555.1 Lithophaga nigra | reverse complement strand
TATAAATATTTGGGTTATATGATATCCAGATCACTCAGATCACACTCTCATATAAACAATTTGTTAAAAGAAAAATTTGATAAACAAATTAATTATTTGATTCGTATTCTTGGCGAGCATGGTGATTTCAACAGAATTAATTTCGGCGATGCTTTATGGAAATCAGTAATAAGTCCATGCTTAACCCATGCTTGTTCAGTGTGGATGCCATTGTCGAAGTCCGACATGGAACAGTTAGAAAGCTGGCAATACAGAGTAGCTAAAGTAATACTTAAAACTAAAATGAACATCCCAAAAGTTGCTCTTTTGTCAGAACTAGGGTGGGAGCCTATCTCAGATTTTATATATCGCCAACAGTTCGCTTACTTTAAAAGACTGACGTCACTTCCTAATGATCGTTTGTGTAAAATTATATTTCTTGAAATGAAAGAGTATGGGGAATCCTTTTGGAAGTACGAGGAACAGATATCGAATATCATAAATCACGCTGGTTTCGAGTATGATGTGAACACTTTTATCACTATAGGACAATTTAATAAATCATATGGCAATATATCTAAAGCCTCTCTGATTTCCGATATCTGTATGATGTCAAGTTTAGATTTTTATGTAAACAACTGCATGATATCATATGGAAGACAGAACTATTTGAATAATATTAATGACTTCAAAAAGTCAAGATTGAAGCTACTAGCACGTACAAACACTATACCTCTTAACCAGAATCTACACCGTATGCATCTAGCTGATGATGACAAATGTACTCTATGCAATTTGAATGCAGTAGAGAACATTGAGCATTTCATGTTAGATTGTCCATCTTTCATCGATATTCGCTCTGGTATATTTGACGCTATAAACTATTTTCTACGTGAGAATAATTTTGAAATCAATTTTATGGAACTACCGCCCAATTTAAAGCTTCAATTCTTAATAGGTGACTTAGGTGTGCATGTCAATCAAAATGTTGAATGTTTCTTTGATGAAGCAGGAAAGCGGCTCCTGCAAATATGTTACGACAAAAGATGTATGCTCATGTCTTAAATATGTTATTTCTAGTCATTATGTGTGAGGTCTTAATTTATAATAATACTCCACTGTGGATTTTTAACCGATATTATGTGTATTCTTAACTGTCATATGTATTCTTAACAGACATTATATGTATTCTTAACAGACACTATATATTCTTAACAGACACTATACATGCATGTATTTTAAATACTTCTGTAAGTGTTTTAGAGATAGTTAATTATTCATGAGCTGTATATGGTTGTGATTTTATTAGTGTATGTGTTTTACATTATTTTTATGTATTTGTTTTGTGGACGCACACTCGTTGCCCCGGCGGTCGGTGCCCCCGTTGTAAAGGGGTAGATTTCCAAATAAAATATATATATATAACTCAAATTCCCATTGACAGTTGAAGATTGCATTGTCTTCCGTAGGTCACTGTCTTAGAATATAAGTGTTTCGCGGTTGTAAATGTGATTGTATTTTTTGAACCTACAGTAAACTTCATTGAAATCGATTTTCAATGCTTATAAATAAGAAGTATAAAAAAGGAAGCGGTCGATTGTTGGTCCAGCATTATGAATATATAATATAAAATAGCTTCCCGGATCACAAGAACACAATACATCTAAAAATTATAGTCAAGAATAAAAAAAATTAAGTCGGAAAAATATACAAAAAGACGCGGAAGCAATTCATAAATGGGTTTTATAAAAGGATAGACATTTACCTCTCAGAACTTTGTATCCATTGCATTTTTAAACAGTCTGAAAACTAATGACATTTTAAGGTCAACATACATGTAACTTCAACTAAGTCAGACAATGGATCTACGTCACTAATTACAAATGTATGTACAGAAGTGAACATTTCACGTGACTGAGTTGGATAATTGTCTTCACACATTACATTAAACCACTCTGACATAGTTGATCAGTTACGATAAATTTATTTATCATAGTTTTACAGTTCCAACGTTACCTAGTTTCTCATATTTTTCATTAAAGGAAAATTTTCCGTTTGAACTAATTTGACCTCTTTCCCTGTTGTTTTTTTTTAAATGTGTTGCCTTCGTTTCTATATTGTTTTGGAATTAGTCATGATGAATTTCATTTTTGATATATTATTTTATTTTATTTTTAATATGAGGATTTAATATACAGTATAGATTGAAGAGGTAAACGTGTTTGGTTAGCCAATACCATGATATATTAAACGGCAAAACGCGAATGCAAAAATATATAGTTGGCTAGAAGGACGATAGAACGGAAAAGAATTGGAATTTTAAATTAAGAAATTCCCATGTGACTCGTAAATGCACATTTCAATTACTGAATACGTTTTACTTGTGACAAAACTAAAAAGTTGGAAAGCCAAAGTACATGTAATTATAATTGTGTGCAATGCAAGGAGTTCAATTTAACAACGACCTCTACCAGTAGATAAGGTCAAACTACTTATTATTCTTTGATTATTAAAAGTAGATAACACTAAGGGTCAATAACAGCATAATACCCATGACAAAAAGACAAAACTTGGAGGAAGTAATAGTGGAACGAAAATACCCTGATTTAGTACAGGTACTTAATATCGATTGGGGAAACCTATTTTATGCTCTCTGTATACCTCAACTCGCTGTGTGGGACAGCGCGTATCAAAAGCCTGTGCAATTCATTAATTATTCAACATCACTAAAAGAGAGATAGGCAATATATTAATCCAAAAATAGGACCAAATAAGTTTTTAAAAACTGTTGCATGCCAAAGTCAATTGTCTACTAGGTTGATGATATCCTTCTGAAGTGATAAACAAATAATCCTCACAAATAGCCGGCTTATTTCATTAAGGCATTTTATGGTATTAATACAAAATTGTACCCAGTTTTCTGCTAGGATAGAAAAATATTTGGACAATATGCTGTTTAATAGAAAGAAAGTGGCAGAGCCAAAATGAATCTTGACAAAATAAAATAATTTCCTCTTCAAAAGTGCATGTAATCAACTGTTTTTATGAATTTCCTAAAAAAAATAATTTAGTTGACTTCCCGCTTTTATGTCGTGTATTCAATTGTGGAATAATTGCTTTAGCCTCCATAGGGCGACATTTTATATAATGTTAAAAAAGCATAAAGGAAGAACGTTTGATATTATTTGTTTCAATCCATGAATTAATATACTGAAGTTCTAAAAAACTATGTTTACCGTTTTTCATGTGTGGTACTTATCACATACATTATTTTATCATTCCTTCCCTTGTTTGGCGGGATGAACAAACCAATAGACATGGTCACTAAAATTTCACTTTTAGCATTATCACAAGACAGCAAGGTTCATTTGTGTACCATATGCGCATTCAATCGATTATCCCTCATCTGTTGTGGAGCGAGTTGTGTGTGTGTTGGAGATAAAAAGAAAACAAATGTGGAAGAGACAAAAATAACCCATATTCACCCAAAATGTACCGCCCAAACCATGCATTTAGGACACACTTGGCTAGATGGAGAGAAACCTTACGTTTGACAAAATTTAAACAATTTTATTTACTGTTAATTAAATAAAGTATTTAAATAATTTCATGTAAACAACGAATTACAGTGTATTGGTGAGACTAGTGACATTGACCAATAGGTATTATACATTATCAAACGAGACCAAATAATTACTTACATGAAACGAAAGTAACTAGGTAAAACCAAAAGAGAAAAAAAAGATTTTGTATTCTTTATTGCCAAAATACTGACCATAATAAATACACAATACAAAGTACAATTCCACAAAAACAAAGCACAAATATACTTCAATAAACTATACAGAAACATCTTACTATATATAGCATTTAATTTATAATACTGTCAGATACATACTGTCACAATAATTTTTATATACAATAATCACAACTAAATGCCTCAGAACGTATCACTTTGAAAGATACTGTGAAATCTTAAAATGAAACATTTTTACAAAGAATGTAACAATTTCATTGCAAGCAATTAAACACATATTCCCATCTTTTTTACTTAGAATTATGTCGTGAGCTATTCTACTACAACCAGCTTTATTTTTATTATATAAATGACATGTCATTCAAAATATATAGTTTGGAGTACCTATATAGTGTAAGTTCCGATACAGAATGTCCTTTTATTGCACAATTTTAAACGAAGAAAATTATGTATCTTCAGTAATGGATTTCACAGTTCTGGTGGATAGTTAGCATGCTTTGATTTACTTGGAAGTGGGACTAAGTTTATTTGGTCAACCATTGCCTTATTTATCCTGATTGATTTTCTTGCATCCTGAAAGTAAAAACATATATATCTGGAAATTTCATATCTTCTGGTTATGATATAGCATTACTACATGAATACTGAGAATATATTACAAAATTGAATACTGAAATATATTACAACAGCCGAATAGAATTTACACGAATACGCAACTATTTCTAATTATTTAGGAGAATGCTAATGTCTGTTGTTTTATAAATTGATAATGTCTTATATTATAATACTTTAAACCGATCTAGTGCAGCATTGAAACATCTCATAACGTCATAACGTTGTTATGATATATTGCGCCGTAAGAAAATAATACAATTTGCTGTGAAAAACATACATGAAGCATTCCCATAAAGCAATATTCTATGTTTGACAATCGGTAATGGCGAAGTTTCTTTAAAAAGAGATGGGAAGAATTTCAAGTAACAATTTGTTGAGAGATTTTCTTAGAGTCTGTTTCGTTACATCCCAAAGACATCTTGGACATTGGAACGGATACTCTTTCCTAATACAGGAATGCATTTACTAAAAGAAGAAATACATACCTTGTTCAGGAAATGTTTCTTCTTCTTTCTGTGTGTGTCCTCAATAAAGGGATCCATTGACTACAAATAATAATAAAATTACTAGTAGTTTGCATTCTCAGTGAACTTACAATATTTAACTGTTTTATAACTATACACAATATAATTAAATGTTTTTTACAAAAAAATCACAAAACTCTGTGTCACGATATTTATAGCAACGCAAGTTTTTACAGGTACTTTTTAGACATTTTTTGATATTACACATATAGTTTAAATAGTTTATGTAGATACTTACTTTAACTTTATCTCCTCTACTAGGTACTGCAATGCTCAATTCACCACTGGAATTGCCTAAAATAGATGTATTTGTACAATTAATGGTACCTTAACTGATAATTAGTACTGATAAGACATTGTTTGTCGAAAAGTGCATATTGTGCACTAAATTTGGTACCATAGATTATTATTAAAATATTAACAGGACAATTTTCTATCCAAAAATATTGTTTTTGGCTTAAACTGCTATTCAACATTGGATTTTTATGGATTTCTTATACATGTATGTTATTTCGAGCACCACTGGTGAGAGATATATATATTGTTGTAAACTCTGTAAATATATACCTATCAATACAAAGACATTTCGATTTTCATCTGTCGTGAAAAATACCATTCATATAATCATACTTTAAACTCCTTATGCTCTTGACAACTTGTCAGCATTAAAACAACTGATATTTGTTGTCGCATATATAGTGTAAATAAAACTAACATTTGCCACGAATTACTTAAATAGAGAAAATTTTCGCAGTATTTCAAATCTTGGATCGAATTAGTATAACTAAAACGGTCAAAATAATAGGAATAGTAACACTGTACAACAAAGCATGAAATCAATAAGCAACTGAGATGTTTTTAGAACTAGCTTAGTAGTTACAACGTAGTGATATAACGAACAATATTGTTTCATTATAGTCTCTGACATTAGACATATCTGTATTGTATGTGTACTTACTTGAACTACTTTCTCTGTTTGGAGATAAATGCGCTGCTGGTATGCTACCTCGTCTTCCCTAGAAACAAAGTATTTCAGGAAATTAGAAACTATATTTAACCATTAAGCTTGTTTTAATATACATGTCTTGACAAGTGGTGCATTTGGTATTTTGCAGAAATTTATACATCTCAGTGTTGAAACTATGCAGTGTTTACTTCAAATTGAAAATCGAATAATTTTATGTTCATTTCCGAGGAAAGTAAGCTAAGATAATTTTCCCCAAAGAGACGTTTCTTTTTATTTGACCTAAATTCTCGAAAGGAATGATGTATCAATGTAATTTGGATGCCTACCCTTTGTCTGTTAAACTCTTGAATATCCGTTTCAGTTGGTAATGACATCTTTCGTCTACTTGGTATCTTTTTCTCCTTTTTGTGTTTACCAAATAATTTGAACTTCTTGAAGAAGCCGCTATGTCTTTCACCATGGTGAGCTTGCACCGGCAACTAAAATAAATTAGTTCGATTATTGCCAACATTTTAGTTAAAGAAAAATGGCGACCCTACAAATGTATCATTCTGCCCGAAAGACTGAGGACGCAGCATTACACACGAAAGAACAAAAAACGGTATTTCATATATCATTACAATTATTAAGTTACAGAGGAGTTTAGAAAATTACCTCTTCGAAAGCGACATGCAGATTGATAAATATTGTCAGTCGAAAAAATATTCATTGTATTTTATTAACTGTTTCGTCAATAATTGTAATAAATAACAAAGGAAGTATACTCTTACCTGAACTTCATGTATTACACTTGGAGACAACAAATTGTCTCTGTAAGATGAACCATAGCAGCCTGCTGGTCCTACATGAAAGTCCTCTGGTTCATCGAATTCATCCAGATCTTCGGGGATTTCTATTCCAAAGAAAACATTGGTGATCATTTAATATGAGAACATTCCTATGCATTATGTGACATAGAAGCAAATGCATTAATATTGTTTACGCATTATTATTTTTATTTATTATTATTTTTTTGCTTTCGTTGTTTAGTTTATTACTCGTAGCTCGTCTATTCTTATTACATCTTGTGCTGTGTAATCATTCTCTATTGTTAGAACTGTCCATAATTACCTTGATTTCATTGATACAAATATTTAAACAACACAAATAAGACCAACCATATTACTTTCTGAGACCAGTTAGTTTAATTGCCACCAAAAACAAAACAAAAACTAAAGAAACAAACAATAGTACTATTGAAATAAATACATTTAAATAAATATTCAGAATATTCGAAGATAACTTTATGGAATGATATAATTCAAATTTAGTTCTCAGAATACGTAGATGATACTTACCATAGTCTTCATCAGCGTCCGATTCTTTTCTAGTAGCGCTGTCCGACTTCGATCTATGCATTGGTTCGTGTAAATGATAGTCTGGTGGAAGATCTTATAAAATAAACCAAGAAATGAATTTCTTAATTCGTTTAAGAACAGTGTGGCAAGTTAAAAACTTTATTACAAAAAAATTTCAAAATTCTGAGTATTCGCATACCGTTTGCCGACTTGTCGGAGAGAAAGGCAGGTAGAAAAGTATGTAGAAAACAAATATACTTAAAACAAAACTTTTTAAAATTAGGATGAAATATATGTATTTCTTTTTAATGACATATAGCTAAATAAACCGAACGGGATGTCTAATATGAAATGCTGGATCTATATCTATTTATTTGTTCCGTTATTTTTTAATTATCTTTATATGAATTCATCCTCTAACTACATATATACCTGTAAGATTTGGTGCAGATTTTCCTGACATTTCCATATACACACCAGACGTATCTGATTCACCACTCATTTTCGGTTTGTTAACGTGCGCACTTGGTGGTGGCGGATCAGGGCGGTAAGTGGGTAGACTGTCATCTCCAAAGTTAACATAAAGTTTGGCGGGATGTGCTTTTGGAGGAGGTACATCTTCTAGTACATCGTCCGCACTTATCGATAAATCTAATTTTAATTTAAAAAAGCATGAATTATTAAAGAAATACATTAGTTTCTTCTTAGATAGGTGTTAAAAATTCACTTTAAATTTTAAAAAGATAATATTAAAATACAAAAACATTTAATATGACTGTCCAGCTGACTTCACTGCTGAGTTTTTATTTTGTTTCTGGTATTATCTACGTTCAGGCGTTCTGTTACCGCATGTTTTTGTGCTTACCTCATGCGAAACCATTATGGAATTAACTTTCTTTACACGTCTCTACCAACTACTACGGTGTTATGATTTTTTGATCCAGCTATACACAATTTTAATTCTATGAAATTTATTTGCTGTCTGAATATCTGCTCGTATGCAGACTTAAAAATGGCTTACATTTTGATTTCACCCATCTCTTTCGTCTTATGGTTTATGTTTTTCGGGGAGGGGGGAGTTGCTTTTTTTGTAACAGTGAACATTTTGATATATTTATTTTTCAACTGTATCTATCCACTGCTAAAGTGATGGTCGAAAAGTCCATAAAATTATCAATCTAATCTTCTAAACTTTAAAACTATTTTATTATTACCTGGCTCCGAACTTATTTGTGACATGTCCGTATAAGTACTGGAGGATTTCATCATAGGAACTGCTGGTGATTGGTCCATGTCATCATCAACAACACCGCTGTCTTTATTACCTGGAACATTACCTGTGGAATTTAATAAGGTTTAATTAACTTGTGAGTAAAGTAAAGCAGAAGATAAAGCTGATTATACAGACAGGTAAAGGCTTTATTATGTTGCAATTTGGAATTTTCTAGCCGGGAAATATACTACAATTAACAATATCCCAGGTATGAAGTTAAGCGGTAAGCTGCAGGTGTTTAACCATTGCCAGTGAGACAATAGATATTATATTAGCAGAAATAAAGTTCTTTATCCGAATAAAAACTAAAACGACAAGATAAAAATGGAAAAAAATATATCAGTTACCGTCACAGAACGACTATTGAAAGTTTTCACAAATTGAAACCAAGGATAAACATATCCCCAAATGTTTAAAATCACAAGTATTTCTAATCCAAAGAAACCTGACGGTTATATATAATTGTGCTGACGTAAAATGTTCCCAAATAATTTATACAATAGTAAATGTGTATTGTACATGTTAATTTAGATTTTTTCGACATCAGTCAAGACTTACCCGTTCTTGTTTCTTTTTCAGCAAAATGTTCTAACTGTTTTGCGACCACCAAGTATTCTTTTCTCTTTGCTATATCAAGAGGTGTTTCGTCATCTTTATTCATTTTTAAACATGCGTCCAT
The DNA here is from genome assembly GCA_028566555.1 of Lithophaga nigra. Taxonomy (NCBI): domain Eukaryota; kingdom Metazoa; phylum Mollusca; class Bivalvia; order Mytilida; family Mytilidae; genus Lithophaga; species Lithophaga nigra. Next base: position 4,570 of record JAOXYJ010762580.1, on the reverse strand, counting down.
GCTACATGGTAATTTCAACAGCTCTTCGCAAAAGTGAGGTAAATTGAATTCTGCTGCAAAATGCAGTAACGTAGGCCATGTTTCTGTGCTATGTCCTGAGGGAAAAATAGTACATTTGTACATATTAAGTATATATTATCAATTTGTTTTTTAATTTGTACTATTTTTATCCGTCCTAAAATAAGTACGATAGTTGGTATCGCAGAGATGGACCAGAATAAATGTACTTGTAAGTAGCTTAGATAGTCTTTCTTGACTTTTACTTGTCTAATGTTAAGGAAAATCGTGAAATTAAGGAAAAAAAAGAAACCACTTAGAAAATGTCACTGGAAAATATCAGACCTGAGATCTTTTAAGTAAAAAGACATATATTGCATATTTCAGTTGAGTAAATTATATTTTTAAATCAGTTACCTTTGCTTTTTCTGTCAATATCGAAAAAGGCTCCTTCAAACCTTCTTAGTGGTTCTAGACATTGGCATTTATTAGCTAAATTCATATCTAATGCCTCTGTACTCCTCTCCTGTAGATTAAGAGCTTGACACATAAGACATATTGGATCATCCTCTTCGCCCAAAATGTCTTTTAAAATTTCTAATTTTGAAAGAGTCATCTTTTCTTTTGTATCAGTTTTAGCATTTCCAGAGTTTGGAATCATGACTTGTCCTGTTCCGATTGTAACAGCACCGTCCTTTGCTGTAAAATGCAGATTCTCTGGAGCTATTTCCTCTGAAATACATGTTTCGTACATTAAAATTAATACAAAAGACAAACAGAATCATTTATTTTGAACAGTAAATTTTAAATATCAATGCACCGTTGTTTAAAATTCGCCAAGGCAAGGTTCGCTGATACAATGGCTACAAGGCAAAAAAGAAACGATAAAAGTTAAATCTGGGTAACTTTCTTAAATATCAAAGAAAATCTATTCGTTCGAAGATTTAAAATCCGTAATATCTAAAGCCGAAACACATCCAAGGGCGATCCGATCCCCTATAATTTGATGTTTGTCTGTTTGTATTTGTCTTTATCCGGATTTTGTCTGCGTCCCTTGATTTACAGATTCATCCTTCGGTTTTCTTACCTTTTATTAGACGAAAGCATGGTCTTGGTGAATGTATTCTGGTACATTTTATTTACAATAACTATTATTTCCCTGTAGTTGTTTGTTTCCAGCTTTGACAATAGTTAGTAACAGATATTCACTTACTGTCAATGGTAAATCTATATATAGCTTTATTTTCATGAATGGCTTTGATCTGTCCTTGACGATTTGTTAACTCTATCTGTATTTCATCACTGCCTTTTCTGTTACACAGAATGTAAACTTCCCTGTTCTGTAAACAGATACAAAGAGGATAAAAATAGAATGTTAATTGTCGCAAAAATATTCGCACAACAGATATAGGTCTACAAATTCATTCGAATAAAGACATAATAAAGTATATAATGGCATCGAAGTCTGATTATGACTCTTTAAGATTAGAAAATAAGAGAAAATCTTACAAGTCGACTATCTGTTTAACGTTAAGAATTGTTTAAGAAACTGTACTTACGTCATCAGTATAAGATAAAGCTACTCTGTAAATTCCATTAGCCGACGTTTGTGATGCCAGAGACGAACGTGATGATGACGGTCTCGGTGGTGGAAGTGTATCATATGTTTCCGCTTCTTCATCACTTGTTTCATGAACATGTTCATATAATTTAATAATTCCAATCAACAGTTCACGTACGCAGCTTTCAGTTGCTACTGTTTCAAAAAATGTTATTGATTTCAACATATCGGAACATCTGTGATCCAACAGAAATGTCTTAATGTCTGAAGCATCCGTTCCAAGGAGTACCATCAAAGCTCTGTTCGGATCAATCATACGTAGAGCACCTAAGTTCCGGAGGTTGAAAAAGTCTGGGCTTACGAGAAGTATATTGGTTTCAAAGAAGTGAGAATGACTTGTCGAAGTAAGATCTAAAAGCATGCTTCTTATATTGTATCCATCTTCATTCAGCTTCTGTTGTAAAAATTCAGCCCAATGATAACCGTCAGTGGGTATAAAATGTATTCCAATAGTTCCATGACCGCCTGCCATTTTGTTGTATTCTGTAAGGTAGAAAATAGTAAAGCTTTATCAAGTGGGCGATCTTAGACCAGGAAGTTTCTCGTCGGAACACCTGATTTATATGCATTTTAAATATCTTATTCACTAGGTATCAATACAAGTTGTTGTAAGATTCAATAATTCAATACATACCTTTTTAAAACATTATTTGCACAAAAAAAGTATGGTATATTTGATAAACAAATACCTGTATACATACAGATTATAAATTGCATGCGCGTGTGATTTGCTTATACTAAAAACAAATGCGTAAAATAATTTGAGGAAAATAACATAAGCAAAACTCTGACAAAAAAATGTATATTCATATGCAGCATTTGTCAATGTGTAATGTATTAGTGTTAAGGTTTTTGGCATTTATTTACACGGAATACCTTAACAGTCAGAGATAATCCACACACAAATGCTAAATATGAAGGAAGTAATAACAACATTGGAAATAGAAGATATTTGCAAACTTAAAGCAGAACAAGAATAAAAACAATAAGATAGTAACAGCTGTTTTTCAGGATCTTACGGTATGATTCCATATATATCATAAAAATGTTCACAGAAATTCTACGTTACGCAATAAGTTCTTAACTCAATATCACAGATATCAATTTTACTGCGTACGAAGCGCTTTTCAGAGGTACGCTCATGGCCAAAAGTATGGAAAATATATCAAAACATTGGGAGCACAAAAATCAAAACAAGCCTAAGAGAATAGCCAAAATCTGGGTAAGGTCAACTTTTGATATTCAAATAGAGTTTCGAATTTTTAATGTGTAGATGACACAGAATTACATTTATTTTCTTTTATAAGGAATTTATAATATGGCACCAGTTATATCAATACTTAGATAAATTTAGTTTGTTGACACAGAAATTCGTAAAGAAAAATAACCTTTGATTTACTTGGTTATATGTACCATTTTAAAATTGTCAATAATCTATAGCCGTGGTAGGGCATAAAATTTTAGGCATTTTGTAAAAGAATTCGATATTTTAAAAACTCAGTTATTAATAAATTCGTTGTAAGTGTGAAAATATTTTTCAAATAATTTGATTCGTTAGTGAGACTACGAGACATATTTCCAGATTTTTTTTCAGATGCTGAGTTTAATTTTGATGAGGGTATATTTTAATACGTAAACAACTATTTACTTTAACCGTACGAAAAATGTGAACGGAATCATTTGGGTTGGGGACGGTTTAAACAAATTTTTATTTTATACTGATAATCAAGTATTTATTACAAAGTATCATAAAAATTGTCATATTTAAAAATAAATGTTATAATGTAGATATACATCAATAACTTGGCTAATTGATCAAACTAAGCACTTCCTCTTAAGGCTACAGATTTTTTCCACATAGTTTTGTTGCAAATGAATTCTTTCTTGTTAATATAATAACTAAATAATGAACAAAATCTTATATATTTGTGTTCTTCGTATTACAAGAACTAAAGCTTCTTGAATACATTTAATTAAGTGATGTATTGTCTATTAATACATAATAGTGAAAACTTTACCTGCCGACGAAATAATTGATTATAAATGTTAAATGAACAGAATATACTTATATTTTGTCCATGAAATATTAAATAGGAGAGCAATTATATTTATCTTAATATAAGAAATAACTTACATTTACTGATGTCTTTAAGATGTCATTACCTTAACTGCTACTGATAAAATGACGATAAGCAGGATAAATACGGGTTTTCAACATTAACTTCCTTAATCTATATTTAGACTTAGGACTTTTAATTCATATTCACGGGAAATACCCAGACATCAGATGTTTACCTCTAATGTTTTTTTATTTAAAAAGATACAGGTAAGTATACAGTCTGTGAAAAACTGGGTCACATACAGCTTGTCAACGTGATGATAGGTACTTTCCCATACTTTTTAATTGAATTTTCAAGAAAAGTGTAAAGAATATTCCAAGTTTATGAAATATTTTTTACCAATTTTTCGAAAAAGTGCCTATTGTCGTAAAAAAGCGGGTCTAAACGCGCCTGGATCCGTTGCAGCATGTAATTAACCGTTTGACAACTCCTCTGAAGAGTAATTCTAAATTACATAGCACATTCTAAAATTGTATTGTATATTGTGTTGTATTGTTATTTTCTGAACCATATTTTTATAGATTTTTCCCAAAGGGTTTTAAAGCATTATTTACGAAGTCAGAACTAGAACTTGATTTTAACAGTAAGATCCTGTACGTTTAATTACTTTGGCCATAAATAAAGTAAAATAAATGAATTGTAATGCAGAGAATAATACTGATGACAAATTGACAACACAGACATAATATTACCACTTATAAGTAACGTTCGAAGATACCAAAGGGGCAACCAGAAACCGTAATTCAAAAAGAATATACAACGTTTGGCCAAACAAAGACACAAAGACAAACACTGATCACAAAACATAATACTGAAAACTACAGAGAGAGCA
>JAOXYJ010761475.1:0-13704 GCA_028566555.1 Lithophaga nigra | reverse complement strand
TTTTTTTCTTCACAAATTTGAGCCTGTCTTTTTTTTACCAAAAATTTGCATCCTGCCTTTTTATTTCAAATTCCTTCCATGCCTCCCCCCATAAATATCAAATGGTTGCTCCCTAAAGGGTTAATAGAAGACCATCAAACGATCGTATTTTTCAAGTCTTTAGTAACAAGTTTGGGGGATCATAGGATACAGTTTTGGAATAGGCCAACCAAAGACTTTACTAAATGTACCATATAATCTCTATTTTGGCTCTGTGGTTCCTAAAGAAAATGATTTCTAATAAAATTTGAAATTATGGCCGATATGCATGTACGTTCATGGCGACGACCTTGTACAACGCGACTGACTCATCTGATAAAAAGGACCATTCAAGGATTATATGCATCAATTTGGGTATCATTCAGAGAAGAAAATTGTCAACAATTAACCAATTTTCGACCAGAGTTCAGGGCAGTCATCTTAGATGGAGTGCAGGGACTACGGAAACATGAAATGGGATCTCCAAAGGACCATCTCTCCCTGCACTGGAAAGTTGATTCCAACTGGCCAGTGGCTTCAGAGATAAAAAACGACAATGGATGCCAACAGACAAGTGATAGCAATAGCTCACTTCTGTCCAAGTGAGTTAAAATCTAATACTGTACCGAAGTCCGAAACAGAGACATATATGGTTTTTTACGTCTCTGACCGAAATAATTTGGAAATAAGATGAGTTTGAACCGTAAATTTACCGAACCATACAACATTCCCACAATACCTGGAATTGTTTTCGCACAAAATGGGCATTTTCTAGACAAAGTGTAAAGTTTTAAATCGTCGTGACTTCAGGTTGTAAGCTTCACATATTCGGAATAGAATAAAGCGCCAGATCATATTATGAAGTTAATAACACCATATATTAACTAAATTTTTTATTATTTAACATTAAAAAATAAACAAAGCTTCAGTGATAATGCTATATTTTATAAAGAACTACAAAAAGTGAACATTTTGACAATATTTGTCACACTGATTTGAGCTTCATGCGAATTACCTAAACATTCTGTTAATTCTTCAGCTTAAATGGCAAAGACTTCTTTTTGAAAGGGGGTTCAAATGGCAGTCTTGCCCTAAAATGTTTCTAGCAACTAAATACGTCTCTTAATTAAATGAAATTTAGTTCAAATACTCTTCAGAACGTAAAACATTTCATTCGCCCTAGTTCGATTTAGATGTAGACTATTTGATAATGAATTTAAAAAAGCTACACACGAAAACGTATGTGTTGGTGCATATTACTTTCACCTTCTTCTGCCCTGTGTCCCAAAAACCATTGCCCTAATTATAAAATGAAATGTGCTCGAGAAAGTCTGAAGATTACTACTTGCGTCTCTTGAAAACTTTCTCCCCATGTTAAGGGATGGAAAAATGAACATGCATTGTTGTAACAAATACAAATACCAGTAAATGGTATCGCAAATAATAATGATAAATAAAATTAAAGAAATAATATAAAAAGCTGCGGGTTCCTCAAACAAAGATGTATTCATGACAATCTAATTAAAATTAGATTATATTCATAAACATATGTGAAGCACTGAAATAAACAAATTTATATAGTAGTATGCACAAGTCAAGTACAAGTGAAAAGTTCAGTTCCAAAGGCCTCTTCATCTCAATGTAAAATTTAAAAGTATATTGTAACCCGTTTGCTGCAAATATACCCGAAAGGACTTATGGCCAACACGGCTAAATATCAAGGACAATGATACTTTTGATTATAGTGAACTTTCTATCTGCCACTAACTCAAAATAAAAGCTCACGTCCAGCTGTCTTCATTAGAAAATAATTTCGTGATCGAAAAATTTCACAAGTAAAAATACTCATCTTCATTTTGATTAGTCAGACGATAACTTAACTAATACGAAGATTTCAGGCATGAATTCATTTTTTAAAATATCATCTCAGCCTGAAACAGTTAATTTATATTTATTCTGATTTACAATAATAATACAACGGTATTCTGACCTAACTCGTATTAAACACGTCACTAATACAACCGTATTCTGACCCAATTCGTACTAACACATCACTAAATATAACGGTATTCTGACCCAACACGTCACTAATACAACACTATACTGCCCTAAGTCCCGGCATACACAATCAAACATGTTTGAACAAACACCGTCAAACATTAAAAGTTAAACGGATTTAACTTTTTCATCCAACAAAATTGATTGATTAAACATGTAGAATTGTATCATACACGGTCAAACATTGTTTGATTCAACAAGTTTTGTCAAACATGTTTGACAGTGTATACCGGGCTTAACTCGTATTAAACACGATACTGATACAATGATATACTGACCAAACTGGTTGACAAGTCCTGGTAGAACATATTGCTTAACAAAGACTATTTTTTACGTTTCATTACTTTTTACATCAAGGTCATTTGGTCAATTCCTCCATTACCTGATACCTCATATTAACTAGATTCACTACATTGCTAACTGTGTATACAATTTATTGTATGACAGCCTTGTGGGTGTAGCATGCAATGAAATAATACGAAATGAGTAAGATATATAGATATACTGTAAGTGAAATTTAAGTCATAAATTGATTTTATAATGTAAATTCTTTGAGTCGGAAACTAATTTATATTTCTTTCAAATCTCATGAAGTTTATATTGACTAGAAACGGTAGTCAAGCGTCTAATTTGCAAAGAGATTCTAGTCATGATGAAGGATTTACTTATGATTCTTTCTTCAAGAGATGTCCATTCCTGGAAATTGATGGAGTTTCATCTTTCAAGTAACCAACACCACGTGAGTGTGGTCCCATGTCTTTGTCAAAAATAAAATCCCATAACACCTTCACCCACGAAGTATGATATGGCAAATGGTCATAATATTCTGCTGCAATTCTCTTCACTTCCGGTAGTTTGTTGTACGGTATGTACGGAAAGTCGTGATGCTCTATGTGATATCCGACATTAAATAGAATAAAATTTAGAGGTCCATAATACGAGTGTGTTGCTTGTCCCTTATTAAACAAATAGTGTTCAGAAATGAAGTGTCCAGCGAGAGGATGGAAACCTAATCCAAACAGTGTACCACTCAAGAGATAAACAAGTGATTTCACTCCTAACACTTTTAAGATAATAAGGTTGAACGACATCTGAATAGCACTATTTATCATTTCCCAACCTGTTAAAGGCTTTGGGCTTTTATAAAATGGCCTAAGTCCATGGATAATTGGATGAATCAGTAACCATATCATTTTTGTGATTGGATGACGGAAGAGGTAACCCTCTAAACGGGTCGGAATGTCAACATCCTGGTTCTCTTCGCCGAGATATCTATGATGATCGGCATGATATTTCCTGTAGCTGATGGCCATGGGTGCGATAATGGGAATGTTACACCATATACTAAGCAACCTGTTCGCCCATGGTCTTGCATGACCGAAAGCTAGATTATGTCCGATTTCATGTATAGCACTACCTAATGAGTGGTTCAAGATACCCCCTAAACAATAGCCTAGAATCAGTATTGTACTCCAGTTGGCATCCTGCAGCATCCAACACAGAAATAGTTGGGCGATCACTTCTGCGGTAACAATGTAACATATTGATGGATCGTATCCCATTAACTTTTTTATTTCTGGATATTTCCTCAAAATTTCCTGCCTACGAGAGGAATGTGGTTCCTCTTTATATATCCAGTCTTCCTCTGGAGAATTGAGCCTGAAGTCTAAGCTGGCAAATCTTTGGAAGAACTTCATTTTGTCTACAAAGATACGAAACAAAACCGTCAATAAATGTAGTACTTAATTGTAGTAATTAACAGCAATTAACTGATCGTCGTGTTCAAGTAGCGGGTGAGCTAGATTTTGCTTCGCAAATTGGATAGAACACACTTGGCACCTGCGACAAGTTCTTTTCTTATTTGAAAATCGTCCTGTCAATGAAATGTTTGCCATAAGTAACGCAATTGTTTCCGACAAAACATCCTTCTTGAAACCAGGGACGTATATTTCAATTTTCATTGTAGTAAATCTATTGAAGTAGCAGATATATATATATACATGTATCAGTTAGAAAAGGATTTACAGCACGTCTGTTTGGTTATTGTAGGGTAGGTTGCTAATCTAACACACACACACACACACACACACACACACAGCAACAACAAAACAAGCAAGAATAAAATTCTGCTTGCTGCATGGATTTGGTAAAAAAAATCTTACTATCGTATATCGGTTGTCATGGATTTACAGTCATTTATCGTTTGCGTACAATTGGTTTTCGTGTCCTGAATTAGATCCCCATTACTAATTCTTGCGAAATTCAACTTTATGATGCTTCAGTAAATATCACTCCATTCTGATTTGGGGGATCTGCCCCCAGCGCCATAAAACTGAGAAAATTCTTAAATCCGGAAACATTCTTAACTACCATAACAACAAAGAATTTCTAGAGTTTTGATTGGTTGTAACCATGGCAGCTGAGAAAAATCTCATTCTTGAAAATATTCTTAAATAAAGGGACATAAAAGGGGTTACTTTTCAATTTCTGATCAGATTAAGATTACAGTATGACATACAAAAAGAAGTGAATGCCGGCAACTGTCACTGTCGGTAACCTTCGTAGCTGAATTGCACGAAGAATACAGACCGCACTGATATCACGGAACTGAAAAGTCTAGTGCCAAAAACTGATTGCAGAACATTTAGGCAACCTTGCGCTTGGTATGATTTTCCTTCACGATGAAAGAGTGATTAGCTGTTTCTATGCAGACTATTTTGATAGAAAACAAAATTTCAGCACATATTTGTCAATTCTCTACTTCTGGGACCATTTTCCAAAGTCAAAGGTTTAACTGAGTCTATTTCGTTCCACGTAGGGTTATAGGGCACCGTGTACACAGGAACTCTTGACTTGGGAATATCTCCTGGACTTGGTCTCAGTGTTTATCAAAATCTATCCAAAGAAAAATCTGGATGGTAAAAATGTCCGTTTAGAAGTATATGCCACTGAGGTCATTGACATAGATAATTTTAATATATCACAATTTTACACGGGCAAATTTACCACATATTATACTCATATCGTAGTATATTCATAGAAAAATTATATGAAGTTCTTATGAAAATTATATTAGGTTTAAATCATATGATACCGATATGACACCTATTATATGAATTTCATATGGAATGGACAAAATGATTTCATATGAAACAAATCATATGATACTCATTTCATTACAATATAATATGAAAGTCATATGAAATTCATAGGCATGCTGTCAGATGATACTTACGTGATGTCCTTTTTGTATGATTCCCCTATAAGTCAGTCAGATGCAATTCATATTTACTTTCATATTATATGTGGCATATTTTCCTGTGAACATTTCTAGTTCCCGGGATTAATTTACACAAAGACTATACCGGTTAAATTATGCTCCTAATTCATTTTTGTTCAGCTGCCTTTTCTTTCCACTGTTTGGTATAGAAGAGCCGAGAAGGTGGGCATATTATTCGTCTTATCCTCTTGTAAATAGAGATTTATGTAAACCTATACACACTATTGTAGGCTGTCCACTGATGGCTATAAATTCTAAAGCAAACATTTAGACTGTGCCTGGGATTTAATATCAACCGTATGTTTTCTTTTCTAATCTGACGTCCTGATGTAGTGAAAGGAACAATTTATACCCACAAGTTAATTAATATCAATAAATTTCAACTCTTTTGTTCAAATCACCTATTGTTTCTTCTGCCAGGTATATTAAATTGCAACAAATATTTGTGTTTCTAAGCTGTTAAAAGTCTATAATTGAGTTTCACAAACTAGGAAATTCACCTGACCCGTTTTAATGATTATTCGGTCAGTTAAAATGACTCATATTCCTGTGATAAAAACGACAGAATACAGCAAAATACTTGTGACATCTACTTGTCACATGTACCAAGCAATGTTAATTTTTATGTGTTTCTGGACTCTAATTTCTATTTTCGCACAAAAAACTTAGACTACAAGTACCAGTCGGTTTAGCAGCCGTCTGAAAGTTTGAAAGCTGCCTCGTATACTAGGGAGGTTGTATGCCTGCATTTTCATCATGGGGATCACTGTAAAATTTTAGCATAAAATTTCAACCAAAAACAATGTTGAAATTCAGTACTTAAATTTCGCTTAAGTCGCACATTACCGAAAGACACAATATAATTTTTTTTTGTATACTTCTTTAGGAAAAAGAAACTACCCGTTTACAACGGAGGTAACAATATTTACATGATAGAAATAAGTAAGGTATATTATATAAGAAGTTTTTGATGTAAAAATGTCATAAAGCCAAGTATGTTGGTGTAAAAATAATGTTGAAATAGGGATTTTCAGTTTTGGGGTAAAAACGTATTTTGGTTTCTCAAAATTCACATTTTACAACTTTTTTGGCAGAAATTCAATTAGCTTATTCTCAGTGCAAGGTTTAAACTCCCTCAGACAAAGTTGACTTTATCCAGATTTTAGCTATTCTCTTTAGGCCCGTTTTGATTTTTGTGCTCCAAATATTTTGATATTTTTTGGCTCTCAAAACTTTTGGCCATGAGCGTACTTGATGAAGGTTAATCCAAAAAAAGGCGCTTCATACGCAGTAAAGTTGGGATCTGTGATTTTGAATTTAGACCGATATGACACCTCTGAAATTTTTATGGCCGTTTGAATTTTTAAATGTAAAATGCATTCCATTATTATTATTATTATTTGGTATATCATATTCATTTGTGTATTTGTGTCTGTAATCGATCAAAATTAACCACATAGTAATTTGAAAACAGCACAGACCAATAAAACACGTAGATAGCAATGACACTCTTTTCTCTCTGAATATCGCGGTACAATAAGCATGATGTAAAAGAAAGCCTATTCTCCGCTCATGAATCAAAATATTCGTAATGCTTGAAAATACCTGGGCATCAATAAAACATGATGTAAAAGAAAGCTCATAAGCAGATTTAGAATGGGGCCGCCGCCGCCCCCCTTTTTTCAGCCAAAAATTGGTTTTTTTAGTACATTTTTTTTATATTTTTGACAGCCATGCCCCTTTACAGGCCAACTTTCCGGTCCCCCTTTGGCATTCCTGGATCCGACACTGAAGCTTATTTAATCTGATTGAAATACAGATCCAGGACACAGGATCTGTATTTTAATCAAATTAAGCTTTTTCTTATTCTATAACAATAACGTCCATAATTAGCCTGGAAACTGTGTTTTTTCAAAAAGCCTTTTTTTAATTCGGAAAGGCTTGTACGCGTAATTTTGAACACTCGGTACATTTTACTGATCTCCCTCACTATCAGGTCCTGACGAAAATGATTAAAGTACCAATGGAAACCGTAGCAAACTGACTTTCAACCCTCTCCTTTTGTGGTAGATCTGGGCTGAGGCCCCTTCAGGACTGTTAAATTCCTTGGTCCGCATCTATTTCTGTTTTAGTATTGCCATTTTTTAATTTTATTTTAATTATGTACTAAGTTTATTGACTACGTTCCAATTTTGTAAAATGACATCCTGATATAGTATCATAAGTTATTTATCAAATATCTAGTTTTACGCAGTATGTGTTCATATTTATATTTAAAAGTCACAAATAAGCACTTTAAACCTCTTTATGTTTAAATTTATTTATTTAAATTATTCACAGGTTCAAGGACTACTGACCGTATTGTAACATGAAACCTTTAAGTTTTCGGATCAGTGGCCGACTTAAACGTTTAAACCATTCAGTTTCATTTCAACCTCATACAAGTGACAAAAATACAACTTTATCCATCCGACTGATTTATAACAGAATTTCACGGTGGTTGTGTTTCTCAAGTAAGACCCAGGACTCATCTATTCTGATGAACATTATTCAAAATTGAAAATAAGTTATAAGTGTAAACTACATTCACTGTATCTCCATTTTTTACAACATACTAGATCTATGTCTGTAATACACCGAAGCATTATAAAACCTCTATTATTTATTATAGTTATACCATGGATAGATATATATATATAGTACTATAATACTTTCATAGTCAGACTGAGAATAAATTAACACGAAACAAAACTGAACTTTACTAACACCCGAGTCACTCATATTTTTAGGCCTCTGGCACAATGTGCATATTTTGTACAAAATTTGGTATCATAGATTATTATCAACCAAGTGACAATTACTGGCTTTACGCGCGTCAGACAAGATCGCAATTGTGATGAATACACACTTAGATTTCACTAACCAGTACCAAAATGAATAATTTATAACAGCATAAATACCAGAATTAATTACTAAGCTAAACCCGACTGCTCGTATACGACTTAAGTTGAGTACAGTAGGGTTTTTTCCACAGGGAATACCTATCATGAACAATCTGTGTAAGGAAATAATACAATTGTATTCATAGTTATTTTGACGACAGGTTCCCAAGTGAATGGTTTCTGCATGATTCCACTTCGCTCCCAAGTGGACTCTGAAACCTTTAAAACGATGAAAAAATCATGTCTGCTGACTGTAAATTCAATATTTTAGGTAAGAAATTGAATGCGCCAGTGTTCTGGCACGTGGTCATTTTTCCGAAATTTTCCACCATTTGAAGTTGCATAAACCCTACAATCAACGTCGAAAAACAAGATGAAGTCAAGTTAATGGCAGTCTAGCTACTTACATAAATCTGAAAGTTTCGAAATTGTAATCATTTCGTCTGTTAGCTTTATTGCGTCGGTAAGCAGTGCGCTATGAGAAAGCTTTCCTATAAATATGGTTAGTGATGAGAAATGAAAAAAACGCTGACGAATTTGGAAACAGAAATATTCGCTCAATTCGGCAAATACAGGCATTTACAAATACTTCCAAAAACATTCCATCTGTATTGCCAGAATTGAGGGTCGGCGCTGAAACTCGACGGCAAAACCATAGTCTTTACATCAATTGAAATTAACATCTTGTGTCACAAGCTGTTGACTGAGCAATAAAAATATTTTTATTCATGTATGCTATCATTAGAAAAATCTACAAACTGGTGAAATATGAATCAATTTTTCGGTATACATATTCGTCTGAAATTTTTATGCTGACAATTTTTATCGTTCCCTCAGCGGGATTCAAACGTCGATTGACTCGCCTGCAGCACGTCCAGCCTCTATACCACTCGTAAATTTGATTGACAGAGAGAAAGGAGGACAGGATTTTTATAGGTCACGAATCCTATAGATGGAAGATATTAGGCAAAAGGGGGCCTTCGAGAGATATCTGTTTGGGACTGAAATTATATTTCTGTAAATTACGAATTACCCAAAACAAATATCAAATTTTACATTATCAGCGAATTATATGTGGTGTCAATTCTGTTCTCATTTTGGGGGGTATAAAGCCATTTGCTTTTTCTCTAAAAATATAACAAAAAGACCATTTTCTTCTGCACGATGCGTGTACATAAAAATCTGCCAATAGCTAAATCTACATATAATTTGGTTGACCATATGAACAATACTCAGCAGCTGAACTGTTGAAAACAGGGTATATATAAAATAAACATTAACAAAATATAAATTCCATCACCCTTTCTTTTCAGGATATAAAAAATATATATATGCTTAAATTATTTGTGAAATTTACAAGCTTACCTGTACTTTCCAAAACTATCTGTTTAAAAGAAAGGTGCGTCTCGTTCCATTTATTAACTCTCGGTTATGAAAGACGGACGCTATTTGTTTTGACAACTGAGTACCGTGATTGCCAACCGGGTGAAAAATTCCGGACATTATATGTTCCAACTTGCGGAATTTTTCTGGTCAAGTGCAACATAATTTAAACATACCTGTATCATATGTGCAGAAAAATGATAAATCGAACGTACCTGTATTGAAATACGATAAAACGTAAAAACAATAAATGGCTGTTTCTTCTCTATAATCCACTAGTGTTTATTCAACCAAATCCAAAATAATATCGATTTAAAATACAATTTACTTTTATAATGTGTTACCTGGCAACATAATGAACAAATTTAAATACCTCAATTGTAAATAGAAAATAAAATCAATTACACAGTTCTTATTATAATATTATAATTAGTTTGTTGCTATTTTCACCTGTTTACTCGCGTCTCCAAATGATTATGATTATTTAATTATGTGGACACACAAAAGACAAAATAGTACAATTAGTAATCAGACTATACTATATAAACATAAACTTAATAATTCGCTGATATAATGTAATTGAAGCCTTGTGAACAAAAATCTTTAGAGTTACATATTATTTGTAAATTATGTATAAAGGCGTTCCGATTAGAATGGGTAAGACACGCGAGGTATATCTCCGAACATTCACCTTGACTTGTGATTTAATGTTTAAACTATTATCTTAAGTCTTTCCTTTGTTTCAGCTAAACTTTATGATAGAGATAAGATACAAAGAACTGATGTAAATACTTTTTTTTTTCCGAAAGAAAAAAATGAATGAGCTTTCTTCTCAGTCTACCCCCAAAATCTCCCTGTCACACCCCATCCCCAAAGTGAAAAATATAAATTCGGAACAATGACATTCATTGGTCACACAAAACTCCACCCGTATAAGTAAATCCTCAGTATCTGCTTTTTTGCTGCACCAAGAGAAATAATGTGACATACGAAAACTTATATTCCATTATATCTATTTTTTCAACAAGGATTCGAATAAAAGCACAAAAAGGGGAGAACAGATTAAACTATACACACTATACTTTGTTATTTTTATTTTTTTTTTCAGTAAAAGCACGAAGTGGTAGATTTAAGCAAACTTTTTGGTCTTCTATGAAAACACATTTTTCGTTATATGGACCAAATTTATCAGCTGTTCTGGTTTTGTTGCACTGTTTAAATGTTGTCTTTGTCTCATATATGTGTCTTGTAACTTACGTTGAGAACCACGTGTAGCCCGGCATGAGCTGTTGACAATCCTCGTTAAATAAATAAAGCATAAAATTAAATTAAATTTTTTTTTGGCTTTATTAGGGGTTGTTAAACAGAATAAAACATATCATACGATTAAATGTATTTTTTCGAGAAGCGAATTACACCTTGAATAGAAGTTAAAACTCTCTTTGCCTGCGGCATGTTATTTGGGCATTTTTTGCGGACATATTTTTTGTATATACGATGTATGCTGGACGATAAGTTACATCAGCTGACTATTTTTATTTTTTTTAAATATCAAAATGAAGCTTTTTTCCGTCCCAAAGAGATTTTATTGGCAAGACCTCCATCTGAACCTTTTTGTATATTTTCACTTATCCCGTCAGCGGAGAGGGATTCAAAACGAATCTTTCCGCACTAGCATGTCTTTATTCATAACATTTATCTCAATAAAACTTTATAAAAGAAATTCGTGGCTATTGATCCGTGCCAGTTCTATTTAACTATTTTCATATTGGGTTAGACATAATTCGTCTTTTAAATTAAAAAAAATATCCGAGAGTTAAATGCAGTACTTGAGGGTTCAGGCGCGAGTCCAGTGAATTTTGAAAGAGGCGTATGTTCGAATGGTTTTTAAATGCAGCCCATATCTAATATAATGAACCAAGCAAGTTTTCTATTTATTTTAAACCCCTGTGTTCAGATAGTAGCAACACTGGTGTTTTTTTTTCTTAACCGGACAGCACTAATGCAATGATCATAGATAATGCCATTACATATATATTACACACTATATCGACTTTCATTGTCTCCTTTTAGAGGTCTTTTGAATTGAATCTATCGTTAGATGTATCTAATAATTAATTAAAATTTCCAATTAACCACAGGTAATTCTATCGATTAACAGGCGACAGCAACAAAATGGCGACTGCAGTTGTAAAGATTTTTCTTACATTATTTTTGTTCATAGAAGTCCGATCTCAACCTTTTGGTAAGCAACCATTTTTGTTTTGGGGAATAGGGAGCTTCGTAGTTATGATCAATAGATCATTTTGATTCCAAGCCTTGTTTGGGTTGCTGTACGTTGTTTGTAACATGATTAAATGGAACGTGTTTTGATAAATAATATACATGAATTAGCTGATCGACCAATTTTAATATTTGCGGAATCTCGGGACGTAATTTTATCAACGAAAATCTCAACTAAAGTCTAATTTCGGTTAATTTTACAGCAAGCTAATCAAAAGGTTAACCATTGGATCAAGAAACCCTTTTCGTGGTTAAATTCAATCTAAATGTGTTTTTGTTTGTGTTTGTGTACGTCTACTTGCTGCCTTTACACAAGATTCTTTATTTGTCCTCAAAGATGACTGATAAAAAATACATCATACGTTAAACGGGCAAAACGATTATAGAAAGATTAAAACATTTGTTCATTAGGTTAAGCCTTGAATTAGCTGAAAACTCCATTTTAACCAATTATTCACATATATTTTGGTGTAGAATATATATATGTATTATACGTATGTATGATAGTAATATATTTCTTTTAATTTGCACGAGTTGTTTGTAATTATGTACACGAACGTGTAAAAAGTGGTATAAATTGTACTTTGTTGCCAAAATCCATTTGTCATTATTACTGAAAATGTATTGCATATTATATATAACTAATAACAATTATGTTTATTCCAAAAGCTGAACAGTGTCTAAGACTGGTTTCAGTCAGCGACATCAATATGACGTCATTAATGTTCCATGAGGTTTAACTTTGTTTTCCTTTCTAAATTAGATTAAATTACGATAAATCGTTCCTCTATATATATACTTAATTTCTTCGAAACTAAACATATTACAGATATATGCCTGGCCGTATTGCAACCAGTCTTCAGTGAAGCTGTATAAATTGCTCTTCGGGTCATAATCTTTCACCATTTATACCCTCCCTTCTGCTGGTGAAATATAGTGATGGGGTGTCCATCCGGGGTACCCATGTTGTATCCAGAACTCCTAAACCAGTGAAACTTTCAGAGAAGCTTTATGACACAATGTCATCTCTTACTTTGTTTCTCAATGAAAACGATTTGGAGGTTTCACATAGCAAAACATGGACTTAGTCTGTCACATCCTGCATCCGTAACTCCTCATTAACCAGTTGAGAGTAATTACATATAGCATACCTAATTTCTGGTGCAATAACTACAGAAGTAAAAAAAAACAAGTTACTGCTTTTGTTATCTACTTCCACGATGAAATGCTATATAAGAAACTGACTTAACATCCAAACTTAACCAAAAATCACTCAAGAATAAAATGTTACACAAAGTGACTCAAAGTGTTGCAGAATCATTCAGTGCTATGCAAAATGCATTCAACGATTAAGTTTCGTTACTCTACACGTGTAGTGTTAATGTAGTGAAAAAATTGCTGTAGTAATACTCAGTACTATGCACAGTGCATCCATGCATCATGTTTCAATTCTCTATCATGTTAATGTCCAAAAATTGGACCTAAAAACTGAACCAAAGTCGCTCAAACGTAAAATATGTGAGTAGAGACGATCCAATTGTTGCAGAAACATTCAGTGCTTCGCAATTAACGTTTTCATTACTCTACCGTGCGCAGTGTCGAAGAAACGGACCTAACCAAACTCACTTAAGCATTAAATGTAGGTCAGCATATCTCAATTCTTTTAGAAATATTACATGTAACTTCTATACAAGATGTTTCAACCTATGAAGTTTATTTCGCTACCATGCTTAGTATCCA
>JAOXYJ010760367.1:0-13704 GCA_028566555.1 Lithophaga nigra | reverse complement strand
GTTTTAACAAATCTTGCCAATAATAAAAATTAAAAAAAAAATAATCATCATTTCCAAACATCTCCTACTGAAGTAAAAACATCCGAAGGAGGAAGACTGTTCGACGGAGACAGTAAGTTTTACTTTTTATCCTTGAATGGATATTTCTCTTAAAACAGAGTACACGTCAATTAACAAAAGATCAAGTTTCTTAAGTATGGGTAATTTACTTCGAGAAACTAGAAATATGATATTTAATGGACATTAATGACTTCGTCTCCATCGTTAGCGATTAAATTTAAATTAAATTATTTAATCACCTAACGGTTTCTAATGTCAGCTTTTAAATTCAAATTCAAATAGTTTATTTGATAAAGCACAGTTAACAAAGCGTAATCCAGTATAGACAGGTTACAAAACATGAAACATATACATGTAAACTGACTAGACAAAAAAGTCCATAAAGTGAATATGAAACTGCGTTTAGGAAAAATTATTCCTATCTAAAGCATGTAAAAATTATAATATAGACAGACAATGCATTGAAACAACCTTGATTATTACTGAACAACCTTAAAGGTGGAATCTCTCAAGGAAATCCTTTCAAAAATAAACATAGTGATTTTTTTGCTCATGATTTTGAGGGTTGATTATTCTCAAGATCATATCAAGTTCAGAGGAGGAAGCTAGTGCATTAAGAAGTATTTTATAAATTTCTCGACACTTTTTAATACAGAGGAAACGTGTGTCCTTTTCAATCTCATTTCGCAGTGTTTACATTTAATAATCGAACTAATTTTAAACCAGAAGGTGAACGGCCAAAATTCAAAATGGTTTAAAAACACTAATTTCCATTACAAAATTTAGATATCGGTAAGCAAGAAACAAGACAGCATTGAAATAGACCACCTTCAATCCACAAATAAAACTATAAAAATAAATACATCTAAAATGATAATTTATATAGTTTGGCCAAGTTCGATAATAATCTATGATACCAAATTTAGTGCACAATATGCGCATTTCGACAAATAATGTCTCATCAGTTCTGCTCGAGGGCTAAAAATATTGAAAACCAAAACAATATCCAAAAGGTTGTAGAGCGGAAATAAATGCCAAAACGACCAAAAAATTAAAGCCAAAAAAGAGACATTTTCTGAGTTGTTGTCGTAGTACACTACAATATGCGGAGTATTTATTGTGGCTTCTTAAAATAATATTCATGCTGTTACAGAGTATGTCAGATTAATAAAATAGAGATAACGGATTGGCAAACCCTGTGCATGAATTTGAAAAATCAAGATAACGAGATACTTAACCATGGGTACGAATTAATCTGAGATAACGGAATTGGTAAACCGTGAGCACGGATAGTTAAAGAGAAATAACAGATGAGAAGATTGACATCTAAAATAATGGACTACTGAACCGTGTCCACAGATTGCTAAGCTGGGATAACGGATTAGTAAACCGTATACATAGTCTGCTAAATCAAGGTAACGGATTAGTAAACCATGTACACGGACTGATAATATGAGATAACAGATCAGTAAACCGTGCGCACGGATTGCTTATCTAAGATAGCGGAATAGTATATACCGTGCGCACAGGTAGACAAACTGAGTAAACTTATTGGTCAACAATGCGCACGAATTGTCCGACAGAGATAAGTGATTAGTGTTAGTTATGAGTCTCAGAACCTGAAGTTATTTAATATTTCGATATGGTTTTGTGTCAGAAGACACTGTCAAAGTTTAGTCTCTGATTGCGAAATAAGTATTCTGGTACCATAAACTGAATTTGAACAAAGTGGTCACAGGTAGATTTGTGATTTATCTCGTTTTTAAAATTCACAGTGTGAACACGAAACGAGAATAATACCGGTCTCATGCTTTGATTTAAGTCTACTTTTTTTGTTTTACATAGTGCAACGCAATCGTTGTTTATTTCATTATCTGATAAGTGACAAAAATGTTGTGATAATGACCCAACTTTGGTATTTTCCCTAAAAGAATGTATCTTGTCACAACTTGAAAATGGATGAAATGAACGATCAGTGGTTGATAGATTTGTACATTTTTTTCCAGCTTTTTGAAGTGATTCTTTTATCTTTCAGCATAATTATTTTCTTTTTATCTTTTAGATCTACTGTTTCGACCTATAACACCTTTTTACAGTGATAAAATTGTTTCTTGGTTGTATATGACCTTGTATACACTTCTGAAATGCGAACATGAACAAAGTGCGGCTCACAAACATTACATATCAATAAACTTTCATTGCACATAGTAATACACCGTTTACTCCTTATCTAATAGGGAGCTCGATTCTTTTGTTCATTTGGCTGAACAGGTAAAATGGTAAAATGGTACTTCGTTTTTTCTTTTTGTCAAGAACGACAACTGTATTCAATACCAGGGATCTTACTTTTGTTATGATCTCATAATGAACATTTAATTGCTAGGATACTCGTAATAACAATTCGACAGTTGTAAATTCAGAGAATCGGGATTTTTTTAAAAATAATTTTCATTTATGTTGTGGCGAGGTGTGGCAGCAAAATGGGATATCAAATTTTAATTGCCAGTCGGGATATTTATATTGCGTTGTTTGTGTTTTTTGTCTCGCCTGCAACACATAGATATGCTTTTACCAACGGCGACGGCGTTAACTTTGCATCAACGTTTTTTTATTAGCTCTGTTTCTCAGTAACCATATATCAATAGAAGAACCATAACTGATCCACACATTCATTAGAACATGTACATATGAGCTTGACACAGGTCACCTGACCTTGACCTTGATCTCATTTTCTTGGTCCAATGAGTTTGTAAGATTTACGTCAAAGTTTTGTGGTTAGCTCTGTTTCTCTGTAAGTATACATTGATTCAAACATTCTTCGGGGAATGTACATGTCAGCCGGATACGTGTTCCCTGACCATGACCTTATTTTCACAATTCACTGACTTTGTTGAATTACGTCAAAGTTTTGTGATTAGCTCTGTTTCTCAGTAACTTTATATCATAGAGCAACCATATTAGTTTCAAACATTTATCAGGAGATGTACATATTAACACCTGACCATAACCTTATTTTCACTATTCAATGACTTTCTTATATTTACATCAAAGTTTTGTGATTAGCTCTGTTTCTCAGTAACTATACATCATACAGTAATCACATTAGTTTCAAACATTCACCAGGGGATGTACATGTCATGCCGATACGTATTATCTGACCACGACCTCATGTCCACGGTCCGCTGACTTTGTTAGATTTTTGTCAAAAAGTTTGTGATTAGCTCTGTTCTAAGTATCTATATGCCATAGAGCAATCAAATTAGGTCGAAACTTTCATCAATAGATATACATGTAACCCTGTTACCTGTCATCTGACCTTGACCTCATTTTCATGGTTCACTGAATTTGTGACATTTACGTCAAAGTTTTGTGATTAGCTGTTTCTCAGTAACTATACATCATAGAGCAGCCATATTAGGTCAACACATTCACCGGGGTATGTAAATGTCAGTCTGATATATGTCATGTTACCTTGATCTCATTTTAATGATTTCACTGACTTTGTTAAATTACGTCAAAGTTTCGTGATTAACTGTTTCTCAGTAACTATACACCACAACCATATTAGCTTGAAACATTCATTATATGTATAAGTCAACCCGGCATATGTCATCTGACATTGAAATATAAAATATGTGTTCCCCATGCGACATGTGGAGACAGGCGAGACGTATTTGTGTGTCAACCTTCTTGTTCCATATGTAAATGAAGAAAAGATATGAAAACATCATACATCAAAAGATGGAAAAAGTGCACGTTTTCTCGTCAAGATTTTAAAAAGGAAAGATTAGCGGTTACCAGTCTTTAAGGGGTTTGTTTACTTGCTTTCTTTTACGCATATTCTTTCCAAAACCTGTAAAATTATGAATTTACAAACCATGCTGATGCATTTACTTTACAGCACCTGTCAATATCACGCTGCATTTTTATGCACATTTTTAAAAAGTTAAGTGCCTCCAAACGGAAGAAATGAAAAAAAAAAATAATATGTCGTGACTATCTTATATACGCCCATTGGTACCAATTGTTTATGCTAAGAAAGGGCCATTTCGGAAGGATAAGGCTCCAGATAAAATGGAGGAGGCATTGTTGCTTATGTAAAAGAAAACATTAATGTTCTTAAACGATTTGACCTAGAAATTGATACTTTTGAAGAATTGTGGTTACAGTTTAAGCTGAGAAGTAAAACAGTTCTTCTTGGTTCATTTTATATTCCCCCCAGCTGCAACCGAGACATTTCGGCAAAGTCGAAAATTAAATTTATTTCGCCGCAAATGACAGCACAGTTGACTACATTATTGTAAAGATGGATTTCAATTACGATCAACCCGATCCTGCAAAACCAAGAAAAAAATCGATTTAATGAGATTTAGTTTGACACAGCTAGTTGATGCTCCTAATCATTTCAGTGAAATTCAACATTGCTGATAGACTTAATAATGAGAAATAATGTAAACAGTATTATATATTCTGGAGTTTGTCCGTCCCTCCTTGAACAAACACGATATCATTGACCTGTCACTGGCTTTCTGAATTCACCAAAATTCCACTTACGCAAAGTCTGGTTATACGATCGTGGAAATATATGACGAATATAAAAAAATTGGCCGCTGTTGTCTGAGACGAATTGTTTTAATGATATATCTGATAAAATTATTAATGTTGTTTTGCAGCGGAAATTTATTTCTCCAATAAAATCGTAACCATAAGAAAAAAATCAACTCATTGGTTAACCAATCAAATACGTAATACGGTAAGGAAGAAAAATAGAATTCATAGGAAAACAACAAAATCAACAAACCTTCAGATTCGAGTAAGTTCAGGAAACTTCGAAATATTGTTACAAATTTGGTAACAAAATCTAAAGATGATTATAATAATGAATTTGTGAAGAAACTAGTAAACTGCAATTCTTCCTGTAAAACTAACGGACTATACTTAAGAAAGTATCCAGTATCAAAGGAGTTGAATCAATCCAATCTCAAATTAAAAAATGTATTTATAATGTTTGATGATATCGATAAAGCAAATAAATTTTGTAATTTTTTCGTCGTCCAGTGTCATATAGATGATTAAAAAAATATTTTGCCTGAAGTTAAAGGTCACGTTATTAATTTCAAGTCAAATAACATTGTACTAATTAAAAAGTAAATTGAAGATGTTTTACTAATTTTAAACTCTTCAAAGACGTCAGGACCTCACTTGATTAATCCCGGAATGCTAAAAGAAGCTACGTTCATCCTGAAGTATCCTCTATGTAAACCTTTTTCGTTACATTCAGCGACTTTCCTAGTCAGTGGAAGCGCGCAAATGTTACTCCTGTTTTTAAAAGAAACAAATCGAACTAGGTGAAAACTATAGACCTATTTCTCTTTTCAGTATCATATTAAAATGTATTGAGTCGAGAGGCGAGCGTATAAGCAAGTTTATAACTTTTAATGTAATACATCCAATAATATTTTGACAGTCGGGTACTCTGTCGTGATTACGTTGATAAATATATAATGATTTTGGAAAACACTAGATACTGGGAAGGAAATCATAGTTGTCTTTTGCGACATCAGCAAAGACTTTGACGGGCTCTGGGACAAGGGTTTGCTCTATATATCACAAAAATTTGGAATTTCGTTGAATTTTGGTTTGAAAAACTATCTTTCTGGAAAATTTCCAAGAGTGGTACTGAACGGTTCAAAGTCTGACTGGTTACCAGGGATCAATAGTATTCCCCTTCTATTTATTGTCTTTATCAGTGACATAATCCAGGAAATCAATTCTATCATAAAATTGTTTGCAGATGACATAAGTTAATATATAGTCACTGGAAATAACTAAATGCTGCAACTACTTTGAAAAATTAAATTAAGTTCATTAACTAATCAAGTACACACACAACAATATATAAAAGATAAAGTTATTGACTGATCTTAATAGTATAATACAATGTTCACTCAAAGATTCAAACAAACAAAACACAAAAAGGCAGTTATCTAGTAAAAATAAAATAAAGTGGAGATTCTACAAATACCCTATACACGATTGTTAGTGTTGTCATAATGACCTTGTATTAGCAGGAGTACTTTAATTGAAAGGTGGCATGTAAAATGGATCAAAAGGCCACGAGTAAAAATCATGGTAAAAGTATGAAGTATGTGTCCCTCTCGATTTGCCTCTTTGACTAGAATTCTTTCTATGCTCTCTCCAAAAGTTTGTTATTCGCTTCATAATAATGGATGCGTCTTTTCGATTTAGATGAAGAATGCCGTCGTAGAAATCCTTCCTACCGTTCAACTGCTCGTTAACAGACTGCTCGTGTGATGCCTTTGCATCTGACTTGATCTTTCATAAATTTTCCTATTTATTTGATTTTATCATTGGGCCTAGCACCAATTACTCCTCTCCTACAAATTGGTTCAAATATGTGGATATGTGCGTTTGGAAATTTAACTTTTAGGACTGACACGAGAGATTTAATATCTTCTTCAATAGTCTTCCTTTCTTTGTCATAACAACAGTCGTTCCCTCCTGCAATTGCTGTAACATCTGTTGTTTCTTTATGCACGTTTGTATTTTGTATATAGGATGATAAATCCTGGAAGTAGGTACCACTAAGGATTGGACTAAGTTCTTGTCATTTTTTTAGGAGCCCTTGTATGAACTCTGCGAGAAAAGGAGCACAGTTGGTACCCGTAGGAATGTCGACTGTTTGTTGAAAAACACTTCCACCAACCATAACAAATATGTTGTCAATCAAACTAGCATTTTGGTGATTTTATCTTCAGTGAACTTTTCGTTAGAATCAGAGTGGTCTTTTACAAAGTATGACTTGTCCCTTCCTAAAACGACATATTTGTAACTACGTTGCCCATTCTTTTTTACGAAACAAAGTTGAACTAATTCTTTTAGACTGTCTTTCAGTTTAGAGTGAGGCATAGTTGTGTAAAGCGTAGAGAAGTCGAACGCTATAATGCAATTGCATGTGGAGAGGGACCTTGATTTTATATATTCTAACAGATCTTTAGAATTTTTCAGAATCCACATCTGATTCCCACCCCCTCTGGAGTAGCTAGTATCGCAATACTTTTGAAGTCCAGATCTGACTGCTGATAGAATGGACGTTAATAATTTGGAAAGAGGTTCCGTGGAGAATTTGGCAGATCCAGCAATATACATAACGTTTCTTACGAGCTGGGCGGGACAATGGTGTTGCTTTTGCTCCGGGGGACTCTAGTTCATCAAAAATATCTTCATATTCATCACCGGTGAGCCAATCAGACTCGGACATTGCAGACATATTGATGCAAGCTCCTGCCTCTTCGTTCGTAATATCTGCTCTATGCAGTTGCACAATCATGTTTAATTTAAATTAACATGCTCTTAGAAATATTGTACCGGAAGTCTTCCAATGTATCTAGCGTGTATGACATCTGGAAGAATTCCGTCGGACATGGAAGGGAAATTTTTATATGTACAATCAATTTTACTCTAGTTGACGCATTTGGTTTTACCAAGGCTGGGTTATGGTTATATACAATCTCCTACATAAATCATTTGACTATTGGTGGCAACATTTACAAAACGTTAAGATCTCCAGGATTTTAGCCTCCCTCTTGCAGAATGAACGCGTTTGTTTATTTATGACCTGTTCTGATTTTATGTTTTCTTCTACCTGTTGTAACTGCTATTGTCCGTCAGAAATAAAATGTTTTACAGTTTTTATTCTGATATAGTAAAATCAACAAAATTATGATATCCGCTATCAATCTAAAAATATTTCCTTTTTTTAACAAGATTTCTCCCTTCAATTTCTGGCAATTATATATTTATGTTTACAGAATTCTGTACCATTGCTCTTGTGATAAGATGCACAGAGATAAATTACCCTACAAAAAAGACAGGTGTCATGGCAAAACCATTAACTTAACGACAGGACAATATTAGATTAGAAGATCTCTGTAAATTACATTTACCAACTAATTTTAATATGAATGTACATGCCACCCATTACAACAATAGTATATTCTTTACCAAAGAGAAAATAATTTATGCCAGCCTAACTAAATATTTTTTCTATGTAATTAATTCACTTTAAATTTTGTAAGCCTTTTATATCAATTTATATAATATACTACTAAGTTTACACTCCCCTGTACTAATCTACTCCAAAATTAAAACATTCTAACTTTAACTCGAATATCTAAAGGAAACTTCTCAGTTCATCATATACCATATAATTAGGCGTGGATGCTCTCACTTTAAGAATTCTTTTGCAAAAGTTTAGATGGACATGTTCGACTATTTTTAAATTTTCAAACCCCCACGTTTTGGAACCATTTTTTTAACTGAATATCAACAGGTATTGATTGATTTCTTATAAGTTTATAAATACAATACAGTTACTTTTGAGCTTGTTCTACTAGTTTTTTCCCTATAAATGTTCCATTGTATTTAAAGATAACACCAAGGTATGAATATTTGTCAACAATTTCTAATACATTTCCAGATAAAGTTAAACTTGACTGTTACCTTGGTTTTCTTTTACACAATATCACAACGTTTGTTTTATTAGTATTAACATTCAATTTCCATAGATCACAATATACAGTGAAACTCGGATGTGTCGAAGTTCAGGGGACCCAAAGAAAACTTCGACTCATCCGATGCTTAGACACATCCGTATGCAGTTTTAACTTTCGGTTTACTCGATGTTTACCTATGAAGTTGACTGCCGGTTTTACGTGTGCTACTTATTCGTTACGTCTGTGTATGTATGGCTTGTTTCAGTGTAAAAATTTATAGTGTAATGAATGTTGTACTCCACGGATCATTTCCGGATTAAATGTGGATGAAATTAAAAAGGAACAAATTATTTTTAACATTTTATTAATTATAATATCAATGTCATAACAAATTAGATCATCACACAACAATACACAAATATGGTACACGAATAAAGTTACTGAGGCACTATAAGAAATAAATTCACACACAAATCCTGTGTATTTTTATTGTTTACACTGTCTGTCTAATTGACAAAAATAATCCCCCACGTCGTTCAGGAATATAGAAAACAGGGAAGGGCTTAAATTTTCTCCCTAGCCGAACCCGGTCAGGCAACGAAAAAATTCAAATTTAGAATAATCATACTGGACACATGATTTTATGTCGTGGTATATGTTAGAAATCACACTGAAATATTTTCCTTTTATCTCGCTGTTTTGTAATTTTATTGTATGCTTTCGTAAAACCAGCTTGATTTCAGAAATGATTGAGTTTATTATAGTATAGAAGTAAATACCTTTCCGGAGCAAATTTATAAGTGTTATTGCCCTAAAATTGTCAGGATCAGAGGGGCTACCTTTCTTTTTGGATTTGGCCTAATGATTCCACTAGTCCATGCTTCTTGGATAATACCCTAATCAAAAACTAAATTAAATATTTTACAATATATACAAATTAATAAAAGGGTAGAATGTTTTAGAAGTTCATTCAGATTTTATCTATACCTGGAGCTTTGTTGTTTTTAAGTTCTTTGATTCCTTCACATACTTCAAGTTCTGTTAATTTCACCATTTAATATTTCATTACATCAATATTATAAATTTGAAAACTTTCCACTATACCATCCTCAATTTCATGAAAAAAATGTGTTAATGTCTATTTTATAATGAATGTGGATTTTCTTTTTTCCTGTCTGAGATTTTATGCAATGCCTTCCAAAAACCCACAGTGTTTTTTAGATAAAGTTCTAAGCTTATCGGCACATTTTTGTTGGTAATTTTTGTAATTAATATTAAGTATATGTCTAAATTCTTTTGTTGTTCTGTTCATCAATAACTTATTTTCATTTGTTTTAAGTTTTCTATGTGTGTTTCTTGCTCTCATCCCTTTTGGTTTTACAGTGTAGTAAAGCAAAGCTTCTCATTTTGCTTGTTTGAAAATGTTTTCTGTTCGTACCAAAAACGGATTCGGTCGTTTCTGCAAGTACATTACCCAGGTCATTTAGTAGGTCATTCTCCTCACTTTACTGTTATCTGCTAACTCGAATAACTCAAACCCTCTCTGCCTTAGTGAGGGTTTGAACTGTTATTGATCATTGGACGCATCAGCTGCTCTCTGAAACAGAGAGCCAATCATGGATAATGGTCATTGTGAGTATGCGCGGTAATTTTATTTTGATTTCCGTTTTAGAGTTTGTCAACAAACAAAATACTTTCAGAGCGCAATTTTCTTTATGATGTGATCGTAGAACAGAACATAACGACTGGAATTTTAGTGTTAATAAACAATTAAACATGGATTTCGAAAATATTGTGTATGTTATCGAGAAGAAATAACTTTAAATTCAAAATAAACATAAAACAATCGGAGTTCGACGAAATATCATGCTTTGATTATTCGAGTTAACAATTTATGTGCATTACTAAATAATGATCACATCGTTATTCCATGGTTATACCAGCATTTTACTTTTTTCAAACGACTGACGTCAAATACACGCTTTATAAATAAATCAAAGCTCCGTTGATAATAATTTACACTCTCGGGGTCTTTTTTTTGGTCGTTGCTTTGAAGTTGCCGACACCTTATCGAGACATGTAATTAATTACAAATTCACTAGTTCAGTACATACTTATTGTTTAAAAACGACAAGTAAACTTAGGGAAAATAAAATAAGAATCTACTTAAGGCCGAATTTCTTTTTTTATACATTGTTGTTTATCCATGTAAGCTTTTCTAATTTAGCTTCATGACACTGTGTCAAAAATAAAAGCTTTTACCAACCCATTTGCAACGTTATAAACATTATTATAGTAGGTACACCGAAGGAAAAAAATTAGATTTTCAATGATAAATGAAAATCTGTAGAATCTGGTAACGTTTACTTTGTTTTATATTTTGATGTATTTATTTTATTTTATTTTTTAACGTCAAAGATGTTATTTGTTCAGAAAATTACGAATAGTTTCTGTCCACTTCACAATGAAATTTACGAAAATTGGTTATAGTTCATCTTTAATTATAAACGGAAATTTACAAATGTCACCATGCAAATGAAAACTATATTATAAACGCCTTTCATTCCGGTGTGCAGAGTTTCACTCTAGTGTTTGTCTACCTTGCACTAGTGTGTTTATTTAGTCAAAATAAATACACTAGTATATTGATGTTACGGAAATTCTAACCTAAACTCTGTTTCAGTTCCTTTAAATAATGGAAATACGTCTCGCATTTCATTATTATCCACCTAAATTTGACGAAAATTTGTCTGCATGTTCAGACTGTTCGTACGTGACAAAATCTTGAAACAGATATGATGAAAATCTTGGAGCTTTTTCTCTGCACATGTGAAAAAAAATGGGCACTTTTTGATCAACAGTTAAAATAACTAAGTCCAGCATTAGGGGTAGCAGTTTAGATGGTTTAATCCAGTTTAATGTGTTTACCTTGTGGGTAAAGGGGTGCTAATTAGTGGACAGACTTGCCTTTATCCTGACCACACCTATTAAACGGAAAAGTTCAAATATCAATGCCCATTAACTATAATGGAAAAAAATTTTAAAAATGGATATTTTAATACTGAAAACATTTTGGGTAGAAATTGAAATTGCATTAGAAGTGTATAAAAATTCTGTCAAATTACTGACGTTTTCGGTAGGCTAATAAATGCACAGAGCCATCAAATCCATTATTTAAAGGAACTGAAACAGAGTTTAAACATCTCCATGGATGTTCATTAGAAGATGATTTACCAAAACTGTGTTTTTGGGGCAGATTGAAATTCCACGATGTACATTTTTTACATTGAACCCTATGTGAAATACACTTGAATATCTTCTTCTTGAAAATGACTTGGAACTAGTCAGTTTAAACCAGGTGAACAATCCATGTTCACATCAGCCTCTAGTTTATAAGTTACACTGATCGTATGATGTGATAAATGGCTGGCAAATGTTAGGTTTGTGTACGTTTTTTTGCACTCTTGTTGGCATGCTGGAACCTCTTATTTCTTTGCAGATTCTGAAGATTCCTTCCAGTTCATAAGACACTGTTTAAGAAATTGTGCCTCTAGGAAACATAACATTCAACCCAATTATCCTGTTAGCACACCAGTTCTTTCACGTATTCTCAGAATCTTATCAGGTTTATACCGAAGTTCTGCAAATCTTGGCAAAGTCCAAAATGGTATTAAGAGAAATCGTAAAACACATCATTATTATCCTTGTTGGCACACCAACATGTCATATCTCCACACGTTTTCTGGTAAATTTATGGTGAAGTTGGACATCATCAAAACATCAAGTTAAAAAAAACATATTTTTTGAACTCTATATGGAGAGTGTGCTCTTGCAAATGTATTAACAGTATCCAAGAGATCCTAGTTACCATACTAGCACCTCCGTGTCTTGATGATTCTTATCAATAACAATCTATGATACCAAATTTAGTGCACAATATGGGCATTTCGACAAACAATGTCTCATCAGTTGTACTCGAGGCCTAAAAATATGAAACTTCAGAAGTTTAACAGAAATTGGAAGGCATTAGAACTCCTGGAGATGTAAAAATTTGGACCAAACAGTCTTTGCTTGATACCCCTTCGAATCAATGTCTTGTGATCTGGTTCCTTATCCAAGATGAATGCCATATCAGTTACAAAAATTGCAGTAATATCACGGTAAATTACTTTAAATGTATTCTTGTTGCCAACAATTTAATATGCAACAGGTATTGGGCATGAGGTGAGGTATCATTGTGATATGTAGATTTAGACTAGACTGGACTGTAATTCCCTTGAAAGTCCAGGCAATGGCGGTCCACCCTGGTGAGGGTAAATCTCTTAAGTACCGGTAACAGAAATGCAATAACATTTAATTTTGCATGAAACTTTGTAACGACCCTCGTTTCAAACGTTGCAGCTGGACGACCCGAGACCATTGAAGTCTACATAGATGTTAGATTTTCCAAACTTTTATTTTAGGGGGAAATCATATTTTAAAAAGCCCTACAACAGCACTGCACTACTATTTATCATATAGCATCATTTATGACAATGAAAGTCAGATTAATACAAATTCAAATTTATACAAAGAGGTAACCAAGAATCCAAAGATCGATATATATACAGTAAAACATTTTGCAGCAATAGAGATGTAATATTTGGCGTTAAGCATTATTATGATGATGTGTTAATTTTTTTTTAAATGATGCCAAAAGGTACACGTGTATAAAGGTGCCTAAAGGACATTCATTTCCAATAATTTCAGTGGGGAAAAACCAAAATTATCCTCTTAGTTATCGGCAACATGAAGACTCAGATTCGTACAAATGATTACACAGTGAACTACGAGATCTTCAACTGAGAAAACTAAGGGGTGTCTTCTCAAGGAGCAGTAAAAGAAATTTATAAAGCACAATATAGTTAGGCAGAATCAAGTTTAAGCAGGTAGTTGCATACCGAGATCCTAGTCGTAATATTGCCTTAAACAGAGACATATAATACAATTGTATCATATGAGAGACATATAATACAATTATATTATATGTCTCTGGCTAAAATTGTGGAAAAAACGATAGATTTCTGAAATAACAGTAACAGAAATACAGTAAAATGAGACAACATGATCCAGAATTCATCTAATAAAG
>JAOXYJ010760366.1:0-22900 GCA_028566555.1 Lithophaga nigra | reverse complement strand
TAATATCACTTTTTGTACGGTCAGTCAACGGCTTTATAATCATCAGACGAATACTTCATGTACCATCTACAGACGAACAAGAATCTAGGCTCATTCTTCAACAGAGACATTCTTTAATAAATGCATTGTATTATTCAAACGAAACCTTACTGGCATATGTAAGTAAAACGAAAAATATTTGGATATAATTACTAGAGGGAAATTTATAATGCAAATGCAGTTACTGTTAAAAGCCCGAAGGGTTTAAAATATCAATTTTTCTTTTCCAAAAAATTCTTAGTCAGATACACCCCTAAAACAAAAACATCCATACATTGTGTCAGACTATAGATAATTATACATCTTTTACAGTCAGTTGGGACTGCCAATAGTGAAGACAGTTTACTTAAAAGTTCTCTCTTTAACTGTGATTACGTGATTTCATTCTTATTGGATAACATAAACAGGTATTAGATTCAGCGGAAATTGACTTTCTAGACTAATGGTTTAATTATCGTTACAGGAGAAACACGGAGTTCCACCATACTTGTCTGACAAAACACTTCAATTAAGGCACCTAAATGTGATACTTATACCCTGGTATATTGATTATAAAATCGAATAGATTTTTCTACAATTTCTGATCGTTAAAGGCTAATGCAATTAAACATAAGTTGTTAAGATCTATCCAGTACAGAAGGTGCCGATCATAGCAGATTATCAGATGCTTCAGGGTATATTGGTTATTAAGAGAATTAGGAGATAACAGTACTGTATTTTATAATTTGCCGGCATCAATTGTTTGATTTGATGTTCGGAAATTTAGTTTACTGGCGACGCGTTAGCGGAGCCAGTAAACGGTTATTTCCGACCATCAAATCGAAAATTGATGCCGGCAAATTATAAAATACAATACTGTTATCTCCATTCTAATGCAACTGTCAAAATATCGCTTAAAACGGCAATTTTTAAAAAGTCGGAAGTAACGTCTGCACTTGCGCACTAATTTTCATGGCATCAATTGTGCAATTGATGCCATGAGATTTTCGACGACGTCCAATCAGAATCGACGTTATATACAATGTTGCATTAGAATGCTTAATGATTTTTAAAAAATATATAAAAAACTGCTTTGCTTCTACTGTAAATTATAAATAGTACATGTATGTAACCTATGAAAATCTGTTTATATTACAGTTATTCCTTTCTGTTTTATCACATGATATAGCTATTTCAACTAAAATAACTAAATCTATTTAGGCATTGTAGAAATGTATTTTTCTTTGAATTTTATGTCTCTATATCATAATTTTATAATTATTTTAACTGCAGGTTAAAAATACAAGAAAACATTCAACAAAAACTTTCATAGCATTTTTTGGGAAATTTTGATTCAAGGGATGTAATTTTAGATTCATCTAAGAAAGTTTCCCCAAGAGGAGGTAACTAGAATCATATTTTTGTCTCGCCTGCGACGAAAGTCGCGAGTGCGAGACATAGACGTTACTTTACTGGCGGCAACGGCGGCGTTAACAAGTTGGGCAAAAGCTTAATATTTCAGAAGGCACAATATTTGGTCCATAGATGCCTCGCGGTCTCCCCTTTCCGTCTGACATATGACAACTGACCTTGACCTCATTTTCATGGTTCAGTGACTGTCAATTTTGCGTTCAGTTTTCGTGATTAGGTCAGTTTCTCAGAAACTAGAATACCTAGACCAATGATATTTGGTCTAAAGATGCTTCATTGAGGGGCCATGTCAGTCTGACATATGTCACTAAGCCTTGACCTCATTTTCGCGGTTGACTGACTTTGAAAAATCTGCGTTCAAGTTTCGTGATTAGGTCCGTTTCTCAGTAACTATAAGTGATAGCTCAACTATATTTGGTCTGTATATTCCTCGTAAGGTGTACATGGATGTCTGACATAAGTCACCTAACCTTGACCTCATTTTCATGGTTCAGCGATTCGCGTTCAGTTTTCATGATTAGGTCCGTTTCTCAGTAACTATAAGGGATAGCTCAACTATATTTGGTCTGTATATTCCTCTTAAGGTGTACATGGGTGTCTGACATATGTCACCTGGCCTTGTCCTCATTTTCACGGTCCAGCAATTCACGTTCAGTTTTCGTGATTAGGTCAGTTTCTCAGTAACTATAAGTGATAGCTCAACTATATTTGGTCTGTATATTCCTCTTAAGGTGTACATGGGTGTCTGACATATGTCACCTGGCCTTGACCTCATTTTCACGGTCCAGCGATTCATGTTCAGTTTTCGTGATTAGGTCCATTTCTCAGTAACTATAAGGGATAGCTCAACTAAATTTGGTCTGTATATTCCTCTTAAGGTGTACATGGGTGTCTGACATAGATCACCTGGCCTTGACCTCATTTTCACGGTCCAGCGATTCACATTCAGTTTTCGTGATTAGGTCCATTTCTCAGTAACTATAAGTGATAGCTCAACCATATTTGGTCTGTATATTCCTCATAAGGTGTACATGGGTGTCTGACATATGTCACCTGGCCTTGACCTCATTTTCACGGTCCAGCAATTCGCATTCAGTTTTCGTGATTAGGTCCGTTTCTCAGTAGCTATAAGTGATAGCTCAACTATATTTGGTCTGTATATTCCTCTTAAGGTGTACATGGTTGTCTGACATATGTCACCTGATGTTGACCTCATTTTCACGGTCCAGCGATTCGCGTTCAGTTTTCTTGATTAGGTCCATTTCTCAGTAACTAAGTGATAGCTCAACTATATTTGGTCTGTATATTCCTCTTAAGGTGTACATGGGTGTCTGACATATGTCAACTGACCTTGACCTCATTTTCACGGTCCAGCGATTTTGTCAAATGTCAATATGAATATTCCGATAGAGCCATAACGCAGGCGAGACATTTCTGTGTGTTAACTCTTGTGATATGATTCAATTTATATAGTCTGTATTTGAAGACGTTCATACTAAAGCCTTAATTGAATTACAGAGAACTGCACAAATGATTACATATAACTATTATTATTAGGTCTATTGCCATCACTTGGCGTCCGTCGTCGTCCGTAAACTTTTTCAAAGATCTTCTCCTCTGAAACCACTGAGCCAATTGAAACCAAACTTGCCCTGAATCATCCTTAGGGTATCTAGTTCAAAGTTTGTTACTGGTGACCCCTCCAACCAACCGACCTGGCGGCTGTTACTAAAAATAGAACAGGGGTAAAATCAATAAAAAATTCAAATAAAAAATCCTGAAAAATCCTGTAAATGTCATATAGCTTCCAAACTTTGGGAAAATTATACACTAATGATCCCCTTTAAGAATTGTGGTTGATAACCCCGACCGCCATCAAATATGGCCGCCACTGTTACTAAAAATAGAAATTTGACGAAAAAATGAATGAAAAATTCTTCTTGTTGAGAACCGCTGAACCAATCAAAACCAAATATGACAGAAATCTTCCTTGTGAGGTACTGACTGAGACTTGTTACTTTGTTGCCGATTGGCCTACCAATATGGCTGCCAGCGGGGGACTTAGTTTTACATTGGACCCTATGGGAAATATATAGAAAAATCTTCTTCTCAAGAACCACATAACCAATTGAAACCAAATATGGCTTGAAGCTTCCTTGTGGAGTACTGACTGAGACTTGTTACTTTGTTGCCGATCGGCCAGCCAATATGGCCGCCAGTGGGGGACTTAGTTTTACATTGGACTCTATGGGAAATATATAGAAGAATCTTCTTCTCAAGAACTGCTTAACTAATTGAAACCAAATATGACTTGAAACTTCCTTGTGAGGTACTGACTGAGACTTGTTACTTTGTTGCCGATCGGCCAACCAATATGGCCGCCAGCGGAGGACTTAGTTTTACATTGGACCCTATGGGAAATATATAGAAAAATCATCTTCTCAAGAACCACTTAACCAATTGAAACCAAATATGGCTTGAAGCTTCCTTGTGGGGTACTGACTGAGACTTGTTACTGTGTTGCTGATCGGCCAACCAATATGGCCGCCAGCGGGGGACTTAGTTTTAAATTGGACCCTATGGGAAATATATAGAAAAATCTTCTTCTCAAGAACCGCTTAACCAATTAAAACCAAACATGGCTTGAAAGTTCCTTGTGAGGTACTGACTGAGTTTTGTTACTTGTTGCCGATCAACCAACCAATATGGCTGCTAGCGGGGGACTTAGTTTTACATTGGACCCTAAGGGAAATTATATGAAAAATCTTTTCGAGAACTGCTAAACCAATTGAAACCAAAATAGGCATGAAGGTTCCTTGTGTGATACTGACTGAGTCTTGTTACTTTGTTGCCGATTGGCCAACCAATATGGCTGCCTGTCGGGGACTTAGTTTTACATTGGATCCTATTGGAAATTAGAAAGATCTTCTTCTTGAGAACAGCTTAAGCAACTAAAACTAAATATGGCTTGAAGGTTCCTTGTTGGGTACAAATTTGAACATTTGTTCTTGCTGAGTCAGAGTTATGCATAGAAGCCAGATGACCGATACAGGCTCCTTGGAGCCTCTAGTTTATAATCATTTACAATATATCTAATGTTGCTTTTAAATATCACTATTTTATACTATAATTGTGTTAAATATTTATTTTTCTGATATTGAAACCATTTAAAAAACATACCACTGCAGGTTTACAGTGATTATAAGCATTTCTGAAATGAACGCTAATCAAAGGGAGTTGACTCTGCCTTGTTTTTACAATAGAAATGGTGTGATGTTCTGCTGCAAAGTTTGACAAGCTGCAGCATGTTCAAGCATCCTTGTAAAAATCTAAAATTTCGTCTGTGATTTCTTCTGATGGAATTCTGTCATATATTTTCACAACTCGCTATAACACCAAGTAAAACATGAAATATTTTACGTTTAGCTACATAACGACGCGTCCCTTCCAAAATTTCGTCACTGTTTACTTGGTAAATGCCACAATGAAATAATTTACTAGTTATGAAAAACGTTTTTCATTTTTAGTTCTTTTGAATTACAACGTGTTTAATTATATTTGGTAAACTTTCCTAAGAAATCACTTTGGAATGTTTTTAAGGTAAAGTAATTTTAGAGTCAAATGCTGGAATCCAAAAATCAAATCGATCAAATAATCTCCCTTGGTTATCCCCTAGCGGCAGTTGAAAAGGCTACATGATAATGTGTTTTGTTCCAAATTATATCTTACTTTACATCATAGTAATTGTTAGATTGATAGTGACATTTTTTGCTTTAAAACTGCATAATACTTTACAATTGACTTTATCAATCTGAAGCTGTCTTATCTTGATCTTGTTTATTGTAAATAAAAATATTTCTGTTCCTTCATATCTATAAATACCCTAACAGTTTTTATTATCCCCCCTTTTGCGATAGCAGTGAGAGGGATATATTGATGGCAGCTGGGTTTTAATATTTTTTGCATGTGGCTTGTAATTATCATCAATGTCCTGTGTGGGTTCTTTCATGGAAGTATTTCAGGCAAGGGTTTATGGGGAAAAATCATAGAATTTGAGAATTGAGTCTTGTTTACATGATAACTTTAGTAAACATTGATGGATTTAAATGATATTTTGCATGTACCTTGTAATTGTCAATAAATTGGATGGGTTCTTTCTTTGGAAGCAAGCAGTCATCGAAATTAGCACAGGACAGACAGCTCATGTCCTGTAAAAATGTCTTCGGTCCTGTAAATTTTAGAGTATTTTGTATTACAATCTTATGAGAAAAATGGAAAATCTTGATTTTGATCCTGTAAAATCCAAATCCTTATTTCAATGACTGAGCAAGGGTTTTTGAGGGAAAATCTTATTTTTTTTTAAATCAGGTTATTGTGCAGCTGTGGGGGGGATATATTGTGCTCAGTTTTGATTTGTGATAATTCACACCAAATTGATTTTTGTTAGTGTGTTAGCAGCTCTATCTACAGGATTCCTTTTGAAAACAAAACAAAAACAATTCAGTTGACAGTGAAATCAATATTGAAGAATGGAATTAATATTGAGGTAACCATTCATCTTTGTTTTCATTTATTTATAAGACTCCTGGTTTAGCGTGACATAATGAAAATCATGTGTATGAATTTCTTAACCTTGTACAGAATATGCAAAAGGAGGAGGGGTTACAGCACTTTTAACCATTTATAACATGACATTGTTTTGATTTATTTTAACAGGCTGAGACATTAGTGGAAAGACGCAGTATTATACAAGATCAAGATGATGCTTTTATTAAAAGCTTGGAGATT
The DNA here is from genome assembly GCA_028566555.1 of Lithophaga nigra. Taxonomy (NCBI): domain Eukaryota; kingdom Metazoa; phylum Mollusca; class Bivalvia; order Mytilida; family Mytilidae; genus Lithophaga; species Lithophaga nigra. The sequence goes on along the minus strand of JAOXYJ010760366.1, from coordinate 16,663 downwards.
GATCGGGAAAAGGTCAGTTTTTGAAGATGCTATGGGAAACACAGGATTTATTTTAAGCGTCATCATCCCTTTAGTTCAAAAACATACCATCATTACAGGGTTCAACATTAACAGTAGTCGAGGTCCGACCTAATTTGATGGTGCTTATTGCCCCAGCAGCGCATAAAGGCGATGAACATGAAATGGATGATATAAAATGAACCTAAAAAGAAAAGGGATGAAAATGGGTAGGGGATGCAGGGATGAAAGTTTTCCGCGGATCAGCAAATTTCCTCTTTTTTTCACCATTTTTTTAATAAACAAAATGTGTCAAACTTGGTCTAAACAACTATGGTGTTCCGCTTTTTTGGTGTTTAAGCACTTTCCTCTCTGGGGATGGGACAAAGAAGGGAAACAAAATTCTGATTGACACAGGGAAAAAATTGAGGGTTGGGTAGGAACAGGAAATTTAGCCTGCTGTAGCGGCTCCCAAATCCGAAATCTACAGTGGGGTCTTTAACGTGCAGTTGATTGATTGATGGTGTTTAACGCCCCAGCAGCGCATAAAGGTGATGAACATGAAATGGATGATATAAAATGAACATGAAATGAAAAGGGATGAAAATGCGCAGGGGATTCAACACAGAAGGGAAACAAATTTTGATCGCCATAGGTTGAAAAAAAAAGAGGGTTGGGTAGGGACGGGAAATTTAGCCTGCTGTAGCAGCCCCCAATGAGCCTACTCGTATCCGAAATCTACAAAAGGGTCTTTAACATGCATTGGAGCGTGGCACTCTCCAAACGCAGCTAACTATGGTCCACGGCCAGGCTTTCTGTATTGTAACCTGACACCCCCCCCTTTTGCAAGAGGGCCTCGCCATCCGCTAAAACGCAACCAGATGGAAATTTAATATTCTCTATTTTGACACAAAGTAATCTTTATCCTTTGATTTTTGTCTCGCCTGCGACGAATGTCGCGATGCGAGACATAGCGATCCTAGATTCCGTCATCGTCGTCGTCCACATTTTGGTTAACCCTAATGTTAAAGTTTTTGAAATTTGAATAACTTTATGAGACCTTCATGGATTTTCATGAAAGTTTCATACAATCATCTTTCTAGTAAAAAGATAATATCCCAAATAAAATTTGAAAAAAAAATAATTTCATTTTTTCCGTATTTTGACGGATATTTTGACTTAGTTTTTTGACACATAATTCTTGGTTAACCCTAATGTTGAAGTTTTTCAAAGTTCAATAACTTTATGAAACCTTTACAGATTTTCATGAAATATGCATACAATCATCTTTATGGTCAAAAGATAATATCCCAAACAAAATTTGAAAAAAAAATAATTTCCGTTTTTCCGTATTTTGTCAGATAATTCGACTTAGTTTTTTGACACATAATGCTTGGTTAACCCTAATGTTAAAGTTTTTTGTTAATTAAATTCCTTCATGAAACCTTTTTACATTTTTATAAAAGTTTTGAAAACTTATACTTCAGGAACCAAAAGAAAAGGCAAATTGGATTTCAGAATAATTGAATTCCAACTTTGGTAAATTTCCTGGAAGACTCTCAGACATGATAGTTTTTTGGAAAATTGCCTAGCAACCATATATTCCTTAAATTATAAGAACAACACCTAATAGATGGAACAATTGGATTTCAAAAGACTGTAATTCCAACTTTGGTAAATTTCCTGGAAGACTCTAAGACATGTTAGTTTTATGAAAATTGTCTAGCAACCATACATTTCATGAATTATAAGAACAACACCTATTAGATGGAACAATTAGATTTCAAAAGACTTTAATTCCAACTTTGGTAAAAATCCTGCAAGACTCTTAGACATGTTAGTTTTTGAAAAAGTACCTAGCAACCATATATTAATGACCACACGTTTAGCAGGCGAGACACAGGGTTGCGTGCAACACCTTACGAATTATTAGATAATAACGTGTTATTTAAAAAGTTTTTTGAAAATATGCTATCTTACTGCACTTCATCCTTTCAGGAAAGAAAAAGAAAAGAAATAGTAAAAATGGCAGAAGAGGAAGACAAAAAAAGAGAGGAAACAGAAGAAAAACTACAGCAGGTATATATTCCTTTTCCATACTCTGATTTTCTGCTTTTAAGGTGAAATGCAAAGCCAACAATTTTTTAGGTCATCTGGCCCACATCTATTGCCATCACTTGGCATTCATCTGTCATCATCGGTTGTCCTTTTTTCAAAGATCTTCACCTGAAACCACTGAGCTAATTGAAAACATATTTGCCCTGAATCATCCTTAGGGTATCTAGTTTAAAATTTATTTCTGGTGACCCCGCCAACCAACCAACCTGGCGGCTGTTACTAAAAATAGAACATGGGGGTAAAATCAATAAAAAATTCAATTAAAAAAATCCTGTAAATCTTGTATAGCTGCCAAACTTCAGGAACATTATACACTAATGATTTCCTTAAAGAATTTCGGTTGAAAACGACCACCATCAAATATGGCTGTCACCATTACTTAAAATAGAAGTTTTTATAAAAAATGAATGAAAATTCTTCTTGAGAACCACTGAACCAATCAAAACCAAATATGACAGGAATCTTCCTTGTGAGGTACTGACCGAGAGTTGTTACTTTGTTGCTGATCGGCCTACCAATACAGGGGTGGAAAATTCCTAAAGCCCGACGCCCGGGACCACTGGTTTTAGTGGACGGGACTTGCTAATTTTGAAAGAAAAAAGTCTGTCGGGCTCGGCATTTTCAGAAAAATAAATATCAATTAACTGGAATAAATTAAAGAATCATTAAATATAAAAGCACAGTATCACCGATTTTTAATCTTCCTTGTTCAGTGTTGATTTATTTATACCTCATGAATCAGTATTAGAGCAGACTCGTTGCTACGCTTTATGGGATGCGGTACTGATTCATCCCTTTCTGTGACTGAAGGGTTTAATGACTAATTAATATTGTGTTTGTCTATGAAAATGTTGTAGACTTCATGGATAAGATGAAGTCCAAACAATTTAGCTTTAATCATTAAAAACACTAAACAATACAGGACTAAAGTGATTCCTGAGCGGGCTTTAAAACAATTCTTGGTAAAAGTCCTGGGCTTGGACCTGAATGTAAAAATTTTCCACCCCTGCAATATGACTGCCAGCAAGGGACTTATTCTTACATTGGACCCTGTGGGAAATATATAGAGATCTTCTTCTTGAGAACACCTTAACCAATTGAAACCAAATATGGCTTGACTCTTCCTTGTGAGGTACAGACTTAGAAAATCAACAGTTTTCGTAACTTTTCAGCCATCATTGTGGCTGTTGTACACATATTTGGTGGTGATGCCAGGTGAGCAATACAGGCTCTTGGAGCCTTTAAGTTTTCAAATGTCATCTGTTAGAATGCGCTGTTATGAAAGGTTAGTTGATATACATTTTGTGAATGCACTGTTATGAAAGATTAGTTGATATACATTTTTTTTGCTGTATTGATAGTGCAAGTTTGTTATAGTTCAACAAGAACTGTAAGGGTTGCTCTGAAATTTGTCACATAGCATGCAAAAAAGATATTAGTAATTTCAACCTGTTGGTATACTACAAATTACTACTACTACAGTGGTCAATACAAACAATGAAACTTATTATGGAATGCATTATAGTGCAATAATTGTAATTAAGATTAAATTGTGTTTTTAATTTTAGTTGAGAAGAGAAAGAAAGCGAAGATTGCCAAGTGAGCCTGATACAGGTTTAAAATTAAAATTCAAAACTTCAACATCATGGTCAGATTCTGAAAGAATATTCTCACCAGAATCTCCAATACAAGTTAGTGTATATTCCATATTTCTTTAATGAGTTATATCAGTTATTTGTCGATATGATATCTGTTTTATGTTGATCAAATTGTGATTTTTATCCCATCGCCCAACGAAGTTGGGAAGGGGATATAGCGTTTGGTTCGTTCGTCCATTTGTCCGTCCCACCCCATAACTCAGTAACTACAGGTCATAGAGAAATGATATTTTGTCAGTGGATGCGTCTTGGAAAATAATGGAGGTCCATACCAAAATTAGGTCACCTTGACCTACATTTTATACATGAATGACTTTGGTTAGGTTTTGTGTTAAGGTCCAGATCTAAGCAACTACAAGTCACAGAGGAATGATATTATGTCAGTGGATGCGTCTTGGAAAATGTTAAAGGTCCATACCAAAATTAGGTCACCTTGACCTAAATCTTATGCATGAATGACTTTGGTTAAGGTTTGCATTAAGGTCAAGATCTAAGCAACTACAAGTCACAGAGGAATGATATTATGTCAGTGGATGCGTCCTGGAAAATGACGAAGGTCCATACCAAAATTAGGTCACCTTGACATAAACTTTACGCATGAATGACTTTGGTTAAGGTTTGCGTTAAGGTCCAGATCTAAGCAACTACAAGTCACAGAGGAATGATATATAATGTCAGTGGATGCGTCATGGAAAGTGACGAAATTCCATACCAAAATTAGGTCACCTTGACCTACATTTTATGCATGAATGACTTTAGTTAAGTTTTGTGTTAAGGTCCAGACCTAAGCAACTACAAGTCACAGAGGAATGATATTTTGTTAGTGGATGCGTCTTGGAAAATGATGAAGGTCCATACCAAAAGTAGGTCACCTTGACCTACATTTTACACATGAATGACTTTGGTTAAGTTTTGCGTTAAGGTCCAGATCTTAACAACTACAAGTCGCAGAGGAATGATACTTTGTCAGTGGATGCGTCTTGGAAAATGACGAAGGTCCATACCAAAATTAGATCACATTGACCTACATTTTACGCATGAATGACTTTGGTTAAGGTCCAGATCTAAGCAACTACAAGTCACAGAGGAATGATATTAGGTCAGGGATGCATCTTGCAAAATGACAAAGGTCCATACTAAAATTAGGTCACCTTGATCTACATTTTACGCATGAATGACTGTTAAGTTTTGCGTTAAGGTCCAGATTTAAGCAACTACAAGTCATAGAGGAATGATGTTTTGTTAGTGAATGCGTCTGGGAAAATAACGAAAGTCCATACCAAAATTAGGTCACCTTGACCTACACTTTACTCATGAATGACTTTGGTTAAGTTTAGCGTTAAGGACCAGATTTAAGCAACTACAAGTCACAGAGGAATGATATTTTGTCAGTGGATGCGTATTGGAAAATAATGAAGGTCCCATACCAAAATTAGTTCACCTTGACCTACATTTTACGCATGAATGACTTTGGTTAAATTTTGCATCCAGATCTAGGCATGTAAGAGTCAAATTACATACAAAAAATGACCTATATTTTATGCAAGAGTGATTTGAATACATGTATATGGTAGTGTCCACATCCAGTGAATTCTAATATAGGGAAAACGGGCAAGGGGATTAGCTGTTGTTTATGACTGCTCCATTTCTTTATCTTTCTATAGTGCCGTCCGGTCGGACTGGGGGACGTTAAATCCATTGGCGCGTGTTGAGAGAGTGCCACGCTCTTTGCACGTTAAAGAACCCTTTCAACAACAATTCATGAGGGTCCGTAGGTGACCAGTTGCAAGGCAAAATTTCTGACCCTACCCATCTATTCCTCATTTTCCAGTGGCAGTCAAAATTTCCTGTCCTTCATCCCAGCCCCACCCACTTTACTTGAACCTACAAACTTGATTCATTGTTAACTTGTTTTCGTCCTGAATATGCATGAAATACTTGCCGCTGGACGTTAATCATCCAACAATCAATCAATATCTTTCTATAGTGTATGCTACCATGTACGCTAAGTAAAAATTCAAAAAGCCATATTAACTTTGTCAAGTCTGTATGTCTCCTTTTATGCAACTTTGATAAATTAATGTAATAATTTTGTTGCTGATGTGAAGAATGGCAATCCAGAAAGTCACATTGCTGAGATCAGTTGGTTGCTTTTGCCATGTATGTAGTGAATAGGAAAGTGCAGATGATGAGTCATATTCAACACAGGCTTTATACAGATCTATAAAAATATTCTTGCTAGTACATATGTAATGACACTTGGGGATTATATTATTTTCAGTGCATTAATATAAGTCAGATAAACTTACTGCTAAGTAAAAATTTATCATGTACTTTGTATGATATAAATGTTTTCACACCCTTGGTATGTACAGTAAATTATGCATTTTTCCTGATTTTTTTCTACTAATAGGTGTTGAAAGACTATGTTGGAAGTATGGAAGGGTCAACAGAACATTTTCAAATGTTTCTACCTGATATGCCTCCAATTTCCTCAACCTTTAGCAATGGGACATTAGCAGATGTTGGAATTAGGACAAATACTGTTATTCAAGTAAAATGGCTAGAACAGGTAAACACATGATACTTTGCATCTACAATTATATTCCTGTTGCAATGGAAGGTAAAACAGAAGGTATGATGAAAGGTCTTTTTAGCCCATTAAAAGGCAAAATTAAAAGAGTTCAGAGACGATGACAGTGATAAGAGTTTTGAAATGGGCGTACACTATAGTAAGCATTTTTACAAAAAAATTTTAAACCTAAAACGGCACCAGTGTCATCACTTAGTTAGCCATTTTGGTTATTCATAAGAAGGTTCCCGAAATCATCCAATTTTAGCCAAAATATTGAGAGAAACAAGTGTCTTCATCAAAGTAGACCCCAACAGTCTTACACAAATAGTTTGCCTATAGATACCAAAAGAATCGTACAGAAATTAAGGCGGCTTTATGTTGACAGACATACCTAAATTATATGAACTCCAATCATTAAATGCACCAAAAAGAATGTTTTTCTTGAAATTGACAAACTATCACATAACTGAAGTCGTGAGAAGACGCTGTTAAATATTGTGATCTTTTGTTTGCGATTTTTATTTGAATGGAGGTATTTCAAGTAACCTTTTGGCTAAGAACACTTTAAAATTACATTTTTTTTTCTATGTTAGGGGCCAAATAATCCTCGTTTACCTTGGTCTTTTAAACAAAAAATTTAAAGAAAACATGACTTTTCCAAAGGCATGTTGATATTCTTGTATCTTCAGCTATTGAATGACTGTTTTATTGCAAAGACTCAAAGTTGTAATAAAAAACAGTCAACCGTGTGGAATTGTCTTTGTCATCTTTTGTAGTTATCTTTTCTATAAACCGCTAAACCTTAGATTGTCAACACTAGGAAAATATTTGTCATGCAATTAAAACAAAGATAAAGGTGTTTTGAAAAGTTTTAGTTTTAAGGGAGGTATTGTTTTAATACTGAGAAGTTTTTGTGAGTCTACACTTCTTTTTAAGTAATCATTTTCCTTTACAGGGAGAAATTCAAGAGCTAGAAGCCACAGCAAATGAAGTGAGTATTAAGGTTTCCCGATTGACAAAATAAAATATTCTTTACCTGTTAAAACATTCTTAACCCTTTTGCACTGAAATTCACAGGATTAATATAACAATATAGAACATTCTTAACCCTTTGCAGGTGAAATTCTCCTGATTATCACGTTGGATTCAAGGTTTTGGTTGTCTTAGATCCAGATGACTTTAAGGAGTTATGATAGAGTCGTCATGCAGTTTGTCATTGTCATTGATATCTGTGTCATGTTTCAAAGGTTCTGTTTAATACTGAGAAGTTTTTGTGAGTCTACACTTCTTTTTTAAGTCATCATTTTCCTTTACAGGGAGAAATTCAAGAGCCAGAAACCCCAGCAAATGAAGTGAGTATTAAGGTTTTCCTGATTGACAATATAAAATATTCTTAAGCCTTTGCAAGTGAAATACCCTGGAACCCAGATTATTATATTCCATTCTTGGATTCAAGGTTTTGGTCGTTGTCTTAGATCCTGTTAATTTCGACTAGTTGCGATAGATGTCATGCAGTGTCACCTTTCGTAGCAATCTCCTCCTTAAATGCTAAAGCCATAAAGTTCAAATTTTGCTTGTACCATCCTTCTTGTTGCTTTATTAGTCCCCTACCGGCGAATGCCGAAGGGGACTGTAATTTTGCAGTCCGTCTGCCTGTCAGAATCGCAGAGCTGTTTACTATGATGGAATTTCCGTAATTGTCACGGATTTTAGTTCCAAAATACGGAGTAGGGATTTACCTCTGGAAACCACGCTTCCCTGTTTTGTACAGATTTTTATGCCCCATCACAAATGTGATCGGGGCATATAGATTTACCCTTGTCCGTACATACGTCTGGTTTGGTTAAGTGTTTGCGTTTAAGTCCATTTTTTTTGTCAGAAACCATTTGGGTTACATTAATGATATTATACCAGTACAATCCTCTTATAATGTAGAACACAGTTCAACAACATTTGGGTCAATTTGACCTACATTTCATGCTTGAATGACTCTTGATAGTTTTCCACTTAGGTTCATATCTCAGGAACTCATGGTGATATCAGTGATATTTCATCAGTACAATCCTCTTACATAGTACAGTATGTTTCTCTAACAATTTGGTCACTTTGACCTACATTTCATGCTTGAGTGACTCGGTTAAGTTTTTGCGTTTAGGTCCATTTCTGAGAAACCAGTAGTGATATACCAATGATATTTCATCACTACAATACTCTTACATAGTATGATAAGTTTCTGTGTTTTCTTGAACTGTTTAAGATGCAATGTTCAAATTTGTAATACATGATCCTCTAGTGCTGCTTTATAGGTGTGTAAAAAGTAGATCCATCTGTGGTTTTTTAAGCAAGAGAGGACCTAATTATATTAAAACATTTCTATTTACAGGAAGAAATTCAATTGCCAGATACTCCAATTAATGAAGTGAGTATTGAGGATTTAATACACACTTGCATGTCTGGGGCCAAAATGTTTATCCAAATGAGTTTCAAAAGTCAGAATGTTCAACATTTTATGAGTTTTCCGATGCTAATTTGATATCTTTTTACCTGAACAATATTGGTACTTCAGTATTTTTAGGTCATCTGGCCCAAGGGCCAGAATGACCTATTGCCATCACTTTGGTCCGTCGTCCGTAAACTTTTTCAAAGATCTTCTCCTCTGAAACCATTGAGCCAATTGAAACCAAACTTGCCCTGAATCATCCTTAGGGTATATAGCTTAAAGTATGTTACTGGTGACCCAGCCAACCAACCGACCTGGTGGCTGTTACTAAAAATAGAACATAGTGGTAAAATCAGTAAAAAAATCCTGAAAAATCCTGTAAATGTCATATAGCTGCGAAACTTTGGGAAAATTATGGCCGCCAGCGGGGGGACTTAGTTTTACATTGGACCCTATGGGAAATACATAGAAAAATCTTCTTCTCAAGAACCGCTTAACCAATTGAAAACAAATATGGCTTGAAGCTTCCTTGTGAGGTACTGACTGAGACTTGATACTATGTTGCCGGTCTGCTAGGGGCTAGGGGGACCAAACATTTTTATATGACCGCAAATTTTTGTGGTCGTGTAATTGTATGATGTTTTTATAACTATATTTCAGACCCCTTCAACAAGTCGTTTTCAACGAAGAGCTGCCCAACAAGCCCACCAGCTTATCAGTAATGTTTGCATGAGTATTCAAATTTCTGTAAGTTGAATTGATATATGTAGTGGACTTGTGTTTGTATTATAAGTACTTTACAAAGGAATGATTTTATGACTTAATTAAGATCAGGTTCTTTCACCATGTTCACCTTATGTACACACACATATAATATATGAACATATATATATATAAACAAAACGAGACACCAATACAAAAGTATGACCGGTAAAAACAGGATCGCAGTTACCAGGATGCAATCCAAAATTTCTGGGAAGAACACTGCATCTAGCTTTTTTTTATTTACTTTAACATTAAAATCAAATGCAACACTGTGTTTGTGCTTCAACTGAACAAGCAGCAGGCAAGAGAACAGACTGTTAGGGCCTTTGCAAAGTTTTTAATGCATTTCTGTTATCTTTTCAAGGATAGTGAAAGTGATGATGAAGTTATTATTGATGTTTCCAAAGGTCCAAACATAGTAACAGATAATGATAACACTCTTCCACTGGACACAGAAAGGTAATAACTAAAATAACTGCAAAACATTATGGAAAAACATTCTGACACATCTGATTATGACTATACTGCAATTGGCATTTAATGTTGAGGGTTATTCATTTTAAATGTTCGTGGTAGGGTAGGAAGGAAATTTTTAGATCACCAAGTTAACTTTTGCAATCACTTGGCCTTCTGGCATCTGCCCGTATGTAACCTTTACATTTTCATCTTCTCCATAAGGCAGAACCACTGAAGCAATTTAAAACTGCATTTGCATGTCTATATGTTGAACAAAAATCTCGACCAAGTGTAACCAAATTTTATGCAAATAGTCCTTGAATGATCCTCTTGTAAAATTTTTGTCTGACTAAGTCTGCCATGGCCAATTATCAGTGTTTTCATTCTAAAATAATTTAATTTGGTTTTTAAAGACGTTTTTTGATCGGCCGCCAAAGACCAAAAACATTTCTGATTGGCCAATTTTCAAAAATCTTGTCAGAAACCACTATGCCAATTGAACTCAAACTTGTTGAAATGATTCTTGGATTGTCCTTTCCTCAATTTATATTTTTGTTGATGATAGGATATCCTAGATGGCCGCCACCATAACGCTTAGTTTAACATTGGTTTTATTTGTTTAAATGTATCGTCAGTTTAAAACTCCATTAACAGTTAGATTTTTAGTGACCTGCAGATTGTCGAAGTATTAATTTGGATGTATCTGCAAAACCTTTTATGGGATGCGGGAAAAGTAGAATTTCTAAATACTTATGAATTCGTCTACATATACAACACACATGCACATACAGACTTTAAATGGGCATGTTAATCCTAATCTCCTTTTATTCAAGTGTACAGTACTCTGCTGATATCTTGTCCTAAAAAACATTGCATTGACCAGCACGTTTTAATTCTAGAAATTACTTTTGAGGAAGATAATTTGAAGGAAGGTCTGGTCTTGAAGAACATGGAGATAAATCTTTTGTTCTTCCATAGGCAGAAAGAAAATTAATACTAGTAATTTGTCCTGAATATGATAAAATATGTATTTCTTCTCTTTCTCCTCTTCTCACTTTTTACACGAGCAGAAAATAAATAATCTGGATGCGTTTCATTTGAAAGTCCAGAAACAGTTCTGATCAAAAGACCAAAAAATAAATTAGGGAGGATAATTTACACAAATAAGCCTTGCATCAATCGATTTTGATAAATTCATGAAGCCTTTTTTAGCCGTGGACAGTTTTCTTAATGCAAAACATAAAATACTTTAAAAAAGTACAAAGATCAAGATTCATGTTATCTTAAAACTGATGGTTTTATATTAACAGTACAAATATACAATAACTAGAAATATTCATTTCTTGGCGATCTATTTATACTTAAAGAATATGGAATTGATTTTTAAACGAGGGAAACTAGTTTTATACTCGTACAGCATTTGTACACATGTATATTCCATACTCTTACGAAACCAAGAACAATACCCATACTAACTATTTTTAGGTCCTTTAAATGTGTACCGATTTTATCTTAAATAAACAACAATTTGAAATACATGTATATGAAGGTGTATTTTCAGTTCTCCATTGAATAAACTCTCTAAAAATTGACACATAATGTCCTATTTTTATCACTGGTTTTATAATTATTATATACAAGCAAAGTAAACATTGAATTGTCTGTAGTGGTCCTATGTTCTGATCAAATTATAAATAGACAGTTGTAATAAAGGACTGTTTCATGTGACAAACAAGTGTAATTGTTACTACATAACTTTTAGGGCTATTCCAGTAATAACTCGACACGGGGGTCAGGAGGCACATTTTGTTAAGACCCACCATGCATAAATTTTTAATTGATTGTTCCATTTAGGAGATTATTGTATTTTAATATTTGCCGCCATCAATGGTAGATTTGATGGTCGCAAATTGAGTTTACTGACGACGCGTCAGCGGAGTCGGTACACGATTATTTGCAACCATCAAATCATAGATTGATGCCGGAAAATATTAAAATACCATACTGTTATCTCCATTCTAATGCAACTGTGTACAAAGTGGAGAAAATATTAATTTTCGATCACCGGAAATGACTATACGCATGTGCAGAATACTCCAATGGCATCAACTGTGGAATTGATGCCATGAAATTTATTAACGTTCAATCAAATTCGATGTTACAAAAATGTTGCATTAGAATTCCTTCTCTTACCTCAAATCAAAAATACTCCACCACCCATAATTAATTTAAAGTGCCTCCCAGCACCATTCCCCCCCAAGTTATCATTTCTGGAATAGCCCTTAGGCCAAAAAATATATATATGTTTGTTTCCTGTTACCAATGCATAAAAAAATCCAGGTAGGGATTTTTTTTTGCTTTGATTTCATGAAAAATAAGGGGGCATTAGCATTACTTTGTGTGTAGCTCATGTGCCAGAGATGTAAATTTCATGTTTCAGATTTCAACATGTACTCTCTATCAGCATTTCTTAAAGGTTATTTAAACTGAAGCACACTTGTTGCTTCCTTGGGAGCAGCCATTTTGATTGTTTGGGTAAAATAAAAGCCAGATCTGGTCCGGGAACGAATCAGATTTCTGGAATTTTCGAAAATTTTATCAGAAAAAAAATTCAGGTTGGTTGGGCAACAGGAAACAAACATATATTTTTTTTGGCCTTACTTCTGTGTCAACCAAATCATGGCATATGTCAATAAAAAATGCAGAAAATGGACAGGCCTGTACAAATCCATAAATTTTGTTTACAAGCTTCTCGCTTCACAAACATTCATCACGAGTTCTGTTCAGTTCCGTTCTGTTCCTATACTGTGATTATGCTCACTTGACAGTAAACAACTAACAATCAATGGTTCACATAGGAAACATTTATTGCAGGTCTTATTGGAGATGATTTAAATAGCACATTTCATGCAATTAAGTTTATCATTGCAACTGTTTCTGAAAACTCGTACAATACACCATATTATGAATAATTTGCATCATTCTAGTCGCAGGTAATCTGGCCAGAAAATTTTGTAATCAAACGGCAGTTGATAACAACTGCAGTTAAAATTAAAGGGTCGTCAACTTGGTCAGAAAAAAAAATAATTATCTTTGTTTCGCCTTTTTTTTTTAGGTCTTTAAAAGAGGTACTATTTCAACTATCAAGCCAGGTTGACACAAATATAAAAAAGAACATCGTAAATGTCCAAAGAGATAATGTAATGGATGGAGCCATGCGTGCTTTCAGACGATCCACTTTTAAGGCAGAAGGTGCATTGTCCGTGAAGTTCTCGGGAGAAAATGGAATAGACATGGGCGGACCAAGAAAAGAATTTATGAGGCTTGCTCTAAAAGAAATTAGAGCTTTGCCAATATTTAATGGGCAAGAAAACGAGAAATTTCTTGTGATTGATTACAAAGGTAGATTCCAATTCCTTTTTTTAGGCATCCCCTAAGCTACTGAGGCCATAAATTTCCACTGAAGCCGTGACAGACAAAATGGTTTGGGCTAATTATTGTTTATAATTGGATGCTTCTAGGTGTTGAAAACATTTTCTATTTTAATGTTTGTACATGGAAAGTCTAAATGTACAAATAAACTCGGGAAATGGCATTAATAAGGGGATACGATACAATTACCGTTGTCAAGAAGAGCTGAACGTTATTACAGGCGGACGTCATAGAATAAATTTCCGTGAATTTGACATTACAATAGATGAACGTGACATTGTTTTAAAAGATGAGGAAATGATTTCTTATGTTTAAATACACTTAAAATACATTTTGCCTCCAAGCACGGGATTTGGAAAATAAAGTTATATTGAAAATAATTTATATCAATGAAAACCTTGTAGTATTTACATTTATTCATGGAAGTTCTGATTGTGGGTTCATAAAAACCAGTGGAAACGTCATATGACATTTCCCACGCATATGAAACAAAATCCTACACTGGACATTTTATTTAGAAGTTTTTATCGAATAGTTCAGAAAACGTTGGATGACCCCTACTTTTAATATAATTTTTCGCCTTTACATAAAATGCTTCAAAATATATCACAAACTTAGGGAAATGTCAGTGTTAGAAATACTCAAAAAATTAAAAACCAAATCTTAAAATATTCTGGCGAATGTTTTTTAAGTTTACTTACAGTAATTCTGACTGAGACGTTTTTTTATAAGCAGTATTATTAAGGTATTTTGAAAAAAATAATATTGACGACGTCATTTGATGTAAATTTGCATTTTTAACAAGTATCATGTACTAAGAATAAGTTGAATATGGTTGATAACCCCAACTGCCATCAAATATTGCCGCCACTGTTACTAAAAATAGAAATTTGACGAAATATGAATTAAAAATTATTCTTCTTGAGAACCGCTGAACCAATCAAAACCAAATATGACACGAATCTTGTGAGCTACTGACCGAGTGTTATTACTTTGTTATGGATCGACCTATCAATATGGCCGCCAGCAGGGGACTTGGTTTACATTGGACCCTATGGAAAATATAATTACAGGGTGTCAAGTGATCCTATATTTTCAGGAATTTGCTATATTTCCTATATTTGTCCAAAATTTCCTATATTTTATTTCACAAACCAAAACAGAAAAATTAAGCTGAATTATCGCTTTAATTCCCAACAGACTTCAAACTTACTAGAACACATATGAAAGCTTATTAAGGAATCCGTGCTGTTGATATTAGGGTATTAAGCAGTCCTTCTGTAGCAAAATGATTATTTATGTGAAATTATTTATATATAAAACTAAAAATGACAAAAAAATGTTTAAAAAGAAAATAAGATAATTACTTTAATAATTGCTGTAAACTTCACAGGCATGCCCATTTGTATTATACATTATGAGTTATGTCTTCCCTGCCTTTCCAGGACTACATATTATACATTACAAGTTATGCCTCCCCACTTTCCAGGAGGAAACATTTTGTTTTTGTCCTGTCCATCACAAAAGTTTGTGAACTCAATTTCTTGTATAGTTTACATAGGAATGGTAACCAAAATTGGCAGAATTACTGCATTCCATTTATAGTTGTGGAAGACATATTTTTTGTTTTGATTGGATTGATTTTGGGGGTTTCCCATAACAAAATGTGGACTTTCCCATTCTACATAAGGGAAAGTTTATAAATGCAGAATCTTCTACAGTTTATATTTTAATGGAATAAAACTTGGAAGAATTGCTGCATGCCATGTGTAGTTGTGCAAGACATATTCTTTTTCTGGATCACATTGACTTTTGGGGTGGTCCAAAACAAAACGTGGACTGAGCAATTTTTGCATATGAAGATGTTTGTGAATGTAAAATATATTGTTTACATTAGATTAGAATGAAACTTGACAGACTACTTCATAACATGTGTAGTTGTGCATTTCAAAGTTTTATTCTGATCAGTTGATGTTTTAGAGTTACTTCTTCCTGTAATTTAGACAGGAGGAAAAGAAATGAGACGTATGTTTTTGTGTCAAAAACAGACTTAATTAATATGGCCTTTTCAACAAAACTTATTAGCTGACCTGGCCCAAAGGGCCAGGTGAGCTATTGCCATCACTTTGCGTCTGTCGTGAACTTTTTCAAAAATCTTCTCTGAAACCACTGGGCCAATTAAAACCAAATTTGACCACAATCATCCTTAGGGTATCTAGTTTCAAAAATTATATCCAATGATGCCGCCATCAACCAACATGGCTGCTGTTACTATAAATAGAACATAGGTGTAAAAGAGGAAAAATGGTAATCTTTCATGGCTTATTCAGTATATACTTATTTGATTTTTTATATATAGTTGTATAATAAGTAGTTACAGATTACCTGTGAGTTCTGTTCCAGTTGACCTAATTTTTACCTAGTTATGGCCCTTGGACTTCGAAAATTCCTTGAAAAAAAAAGTTTTTTCATCTGTTTTCAGCCATGCTTGCATATATTAAGCTTGATATTCTGTACATAATTGTATAATGAGGGGTTACAGATCACCTCTGAGGTTTGTTCCGGATAACCTACTTTTGACCTAATTATGGCCCTTTATAATAGACTTCGAAAATTTCTGGAAAATAACACTTTTTTCCTGTGTGTTTCAGCATCCTGGCAGATATTGAGCTGATATTTGGTACATTATCTATAATGAGGAGGATTTACATTTCACATATGCGTTTTGGTCTGGTTGACCTACTTTTGACCAAATTACGGCCTTTGGATTTTCATGAAAATAACTTTTATCCAGTTGTCATTACTTCTTACAGATAATGATCTGATATTTGGTTTGTTATTGTATAATGAGTAGTTACAGTCCACATACAAGTTTTGTTCCATTTGATCTAATTGTGGCCATTGGACTTGGAAAATTTCTTGAAAGTAACAGTTTTTGTCTCGCCTGCGACGAAAGTCTCGGAAGGCGAGACATAGGCGTTACTTTTTCGGCGGCGGCATCAACAATTTGTATTAGGTCAATTTAACAGGAATATCTTATGATAAGTCAATGATATTTGGTAAGCAGTTGCATTAGCATCAGTACTTCTCGTTTCCATGGAGATTATTTGGCCCCGTCCCCTCAGTCATGGTCTATTGACTTTGAAAATTTTTCATAATTTACATGTTAAAGTTTGTGATTAGCTCAGTTTAGCAGGAACCACTTATGATAAGTCAATGATA
>JAOXYJ010759260.1:0-13717 GCA_028566555.1 Lithophaga nigra | reverse complement strand
AGTCATCAGAATTTTTCGGCCGAAATGTAATGAATCTCCGTTATATGCTCCTAAACATTTTCCACCCTCAAGTTTCTTTCTATCTTTTAAGGTTGTGGACTTATTTACATTACAAAGGTTTTCAGAGTTAGGGGAGATAACTTTGTAATGAAAAATATTTCAGTTTGCCAGGGTGAATGCCAAAAGGTCTGCATGAGACCAATACTTAATGAAATATCTCTGTGATTTTTTGGGGTTTGAAAAGTGGCGGAAAAAATATTGCAAGAAGGTCTTCCCGTTGGAAACGGAAAAGACCTTAATTATCACAGAGCTATTGATTTGCTGAAGGGCCGATATGGTCTAACTCACAAAATTATAAATGCCTATCTGAGAGCTCTTTTGGATATGCCTGCATCTCATGAAAATTTGGAGAGTCTCAGAAAATTTCACGACAAATCCGAAGTGTATATAAGAGGTCTAGAGTAACTAGGACAATGCCAAGAGATGTATGGGTCTTTACTCATTCCCGTAATTCTGGGAAAGTTGCCGTCCGAGGTAAGGAAAAACATCACACGAGAAAACGGAAGCGACGACTGGAATATTCAAATTAACAAAGAAATTTCTACTCAAGAATCAGGATACACAGATTATTCTTATCAATGCCACACAACTACATGTACTCCAACTGCTAATTTTATGACAAGCGTAAAAGATGAAAACGGAAAAACTCGCTCGACAAAGAAAGCTGAATAAAGAACCCATTAATTCCACACGAAAAAGGCCATGCGTGTACTGTAAGGGAGGTCATTCGGCAAATGAATGTGGAGAAATCGTAGACCACGAAAAAAGAATTGGTATTGTGAAAGAAAAGAAATTATGTTTCAACTGCTTCGGAGCACATAAGGTGTCAGAATGCCAGTCTAAACTTGACTGTAGAAATTGCCATCGAAAACATCACACATCACTTTGAAAGAAAAACACAGGTAAGAAATCAAACGAAGATGAATCATGAATCAAGGGAAGAAAAAATAACACAGAAGCTTCAACGATGTATACGTCAGCCAGCGAGGAAACGTCTACATTTCTCTTGAAAACAGCGGTAGCCCCAGTCATGTATCAAAATAATTATATAGAATCCAATATTCTTTTCGATGAAGGGGCACAACGTTCATTCATCACACAAGATCTCGCTACCAAACTTAACGTTGACATAGAAGGATCAGAGACCTTAAATATAGTTGCATTTGGAAACACGACGAGAAGCGTCACAAATCTCGATAAAACTACTGTATACCTCACATCTACTAATGGAGAATTAATTCTTATCAAAGTTCTTATTGTTCCAACTATAGCGTCACCACTTCAAAACAAGAACATAAAAATCAAAGAGAAACTTCCATATTTACATGGACTATATCTAAATTACCAAGTGATTGAAGTTGAGGCTTTTGAAATATCTCTATTAATCGGGGCTGATTTTTATTGGAATATAGTCCAAGACAAAGTGATACGTGGCAACGGTTCAACTGCGGTGCGTTCGAACATCGGATATCTGCTATCCGATCCAGTTCCTGCTACAAGCATCGATATTTCAACGTCCATTATGAATGTTTTGGTATTCCACAAACAGGAAGAATGTGATCTTGAAAAATTTTGGAAACTTGAATCTATGGGTATTGACGCAAAGGAATCGGAAAAAGGGTTGACGGACGCTGCTGAAAATTTTGTAAACACATCCATAACCAAGGAAAAGGGAAATATATTTCGAAGTTACCATGGAAAGAGAATGCTCCAGACTTACCAACGAATAAAGAAATTGCCCAGCTCAGAACAGAAAATGTTATTCGTCGTATGGCAAAAGACACCGAGATGTTCAGGATGTATGTAGATGTAATGAGAACGAAGAGGTTTCATTGAAAAAGTTGATGAAGAAGCTGGAACAAACAACAGAATTCATTACATCCCACATCATCCTGTCAGAAAAGATTCCACTACCACACCTTTAATACGTATTGTCTACAATTGCAGTTGTAGGAAAAACAATCATAGTCCCTGTCTGAACGACTGTTTAGCCGATTATCCGCCAATGATGAATGATTTGACAGCCATATTAACAAGTTTTAGAATGCATAAATATGCTCATGTTCAACGGATAGCATACGAAAACGAGATTAAATGTTTGACTTCATCCTAAAAAAGAAGAGAATCTCTTGTAAGACAACTAAGGCTGTATCTAGATGGACAAGGATTACTGCGGTGTGCGGGTAAAATAAACAACGCAGCAGTGGAATAAAATACAAAATATCCCATTTTGTTACCAACTCGACACCAGCTAATATCGTTGATCATTAAAGATGCGCACAATCAAGTACTACATGCTGGACTGAATATTACAATTGCCCATATTCAGCAAAAGTTTTGGATTCCTAGGATTCGACAATGTGTAAAATACCATATTCGAAGATGTATAAGGTGTATCAAAGTATCAGGGAAACCGTACAGAGCACCAGATCCCCCACAGCTCCCAAAAGATAGAGTACGCTATGAATATCCCTTCTCAGTGACTGGTGTTGACTTCACAGCCGCTCTATGCACAAAAGGACCATGCAACAATGAATGTAAAACATACATTTGTTTGTTCACATGTAGCGACGAGAGCTGTACATCTAGAAATTATATCGGATGTTTTTACAGTATTTGAATAGAATATATAATTATGTACACGTAGTTGAGTTTCTGTTACGCATATATCTGAACAACGCGAAGTATGTATCCCATGTCGTAACAGTACCTTCGGTACGATATTCCCCCGAAATACCCTTGGAGCGCTGCCTACACACACTACCCTCACGCTTCAACGCTGACTGAGGTACCCTCGGTACGCTCCTACCCCGCTGACCTAGGTATCTTCGGTCCTCGGCTTCCTGGCGGACCGAGATACCCTGTGGGCTCGACTTCCCCGCTGACCGGTTAGGGTTAGGGTACCTCGGTAAAGCCGAGCACCGAGGGTACCTCGGTCAACGGGGAAGCAACGTACAGAAGGAACCTCAAGCCGAGCACCAAGGGTGCTTCGGTGAGCGGGGAAGCCGAGATCTGAGGGTACTTCGGTCAGCGGGGAAGCAGCAGACCGAAGGTATCTCGGTCAGTGGTGAAGCCGAGCACCGAAGGTACCTCGGTCAGCGGGGAAGCAGCGTACCGAAGGTAACTCGGTCAGCAGTGAAGCCGAGCAGCGGGGAAGCAGCGTACCGAGGGTACCTCGGTCAGCGGTGAAGCCGAGCACCGAGGGTATCTCGGGTAAACATCGTAACGGGGGTACCTGCCCTACCTTCTCCGGGGAAGCAGTGAGACTAAGGACATGTTAGGGGTTAGGGTTAGGGTTAGCGTTAGGGTTTAGGTTTAGGGTTGCTTAAGTACGATGCTGTAAGAACTACAGAATTCAGGTTAGGGTTAGGGTTAGAGCTAGGATTAGGGTTAGGGTAAGGGTTAGGGTTGCTGTACGATGTAAAGTTAGAACATTTTTCAATATTCGCATTAGGGATAGGGTTAAGGTTAGCGTTAAGGCTTAGGGTTGAAGTTAGGGTAAGGGTTGCTGTACGATGTAAAGTTAGAATTATTTCCTAGGGTTAGTGTTAGGTCTTTCGCTTATTGTTAGGGTTACTGTAAGATGTAAATGTCCGAATTATTTTCCGAATAATGGTGAGAGCTAGGGTTAGGGTTAGAGTTAGGGTTAAAGTTAGCGTTAGGGCTTAGGATTAGAGTTGGAGTTAGGGTTCGGGTTGCTGTACTATGTTAAGTAAGAAGTATTTTCAGACTTCGGGTGAGGGTGAAGGTTGGATTTAGGATTAGGGCTAGGGTTAGGATAAGGGTTAGGGTTAAGGTTAGCGTTAGGGCTTAGGGTTAGGGTAAGGGTTGGGGTTAGGGTTACCGCTTGGGTTGCTGTACGATGTTAAGTAAGAACTATTTTCAGAATTTGGGTTAGAGTGATGGTTTGATTTAGTGTTACGACTAGTGTTAGGATTAGGGTTAGGGATAAGGTTTGCGTTAGGGCTTAGGGTTGGAGTTAGGGTTAGGGTTGCTGTATTATGTAAAGTTAGAATTATGTTCTGAATTACTCTTAGGGTTAGGTCTTTCGCTTTGGGTTAGGATTACTGTAAGATGTAAAAGTCAGAACTATCTTCCGAATTAGGATTATGGTTACCGTAAAATGTGAAGTTACAATTATTTTCTGTATTAGTTTTAAGGGCAAGTCTTTCGCTCAGGGTTAGGATTACAGTAAGATGTAAAAGTCAGAATTATTTTCCGAATTAGGGTTAAGGTTAGGGTTAGAGCTGGAGCTAGGGTAAGGGTTAGGGTTAAAGTAAAGGTTAGCGTTAGGGTTTAGGGTTGGAGTTAGTAGTAAGGGTTGGAGTTAGGGTTCGGGTCAGGGTTAGGGTTTAGGTTAACGTTTGGGCTGTACGATGTTGTGTTAGAACTATTTCAGAATTCTGGTTAGGGTTAGGGTTGCATTTAGGGTTAGAGCTAGGGTTAGGGTTAGGGTTAAGGTTAGCGTTTGGCCTTAGGGCTAGGGTTGCTGTACGATGTAAAGTTAGAATTATTTTCTGAATTAGTGTTAGGGTTAGGTGTTGGGCTTAGGGTTAGGATTACTGTAAGATGTTAAAGTTTAGAATTATTTTCCGAGATAGGGTTAAGGTTGAGGTCAGGTTTAAGGTAAGAGTTATGTTAAGGTCATGTTAGGGTTAGGGTTCGCGTTCGGGTTTTGTTACGGTTAGGGTTAGCTTTAGGGTGAGGGTTAGGGTTGGGGTTAGGGTTAGCGTTATGCTTAACTTAGGGTTCGGATGTTGTAAGATGGAAAGATAGAATTATTTTCTGAATTAGGGTTAGTGTTAGGGTTACCGATAGGCTAAGGCTTAGGGTTACCGATAGGGTTTGGGTTAGGGTTAGGTTAGCGTTAGGTTAAGGGTTAGAGTTAGCTTAGGGGTTATGTTAGGGTAATGTTAGAATCCGGGTGTTGTGAGATGTAAAGATGGAATTATTTTCTGAATTAAGGTTAGTGTTAGGGTTACCGATAGGGTTAGGGTTAGGATTTAGGTTAGGTTTATGGTTAGGGTTAGGTTAGCGTAAGTTTAAAGGTTAGGGTTAGCTTAGGGATAGGGTTAGGGTTGTTGTAAGATGTAAAGATAGAATTATTTTCTGAATTAGGGTTAGTGTTAGGGTTACCGATAGGGTTAGGGTTAGGGTTGAAGTTAGGTTTAGGGTTAAGGTTAGAGTTAGGTTAGCGTAAGGTTAAGGGTTAGCTTAGGGGTAGGGTTAGGGTTGTTGTAAGATGTGAAGATAGAATTATTTTTCTGAATTACGGTAAGCGTTAGGGTTAGGGTTCAGGCTAGCGTTAGTGCTTGGGGTTGGAGTTAAGGTTAGGGTTGCTGTGCGATGTAAAATTACAGTTATTTTCCGAATTAGATCTAGGGCTAGGATTAGAGCTAGAGTTAGGGTTAAAGTTAAGGTTAGCGTTAGGGCTTAGGGTTATGGTAAGGTTTGGAGTTAGGGTTCGGGTTGCTGTACGATGTTAAGTTAGAACTATTTTCAGAATTCAGGTTAGGGATGGATTTAGGGTTAGAGTTACGGTAAGGGTTAGGGTTAGGGTTAAGGTTAGCATTAGGGCTTAGGGTTGGAGTCAGGGTTAGGGTTGCTGTGCGATGGAAAGGTAGGATTATTTTCTGAATAAGGCTTAGAGTTAGGTCTTTCGCTTAGGGTAAGGGTTACTGTAAGAAGTAAAAGTCAGAACTATCTTCCGAATTAGGATTAGGGTTACCGTAAAATGTAAAGTTTCAGTAATTTACTGAATTAGTTTTAAGTGTAAGTCTTTCGCTTAGGGTTATGGTTACAGTAAGATGTAAAATTCAGAATTATTTTCCGAATTAGGGTTAGGGTTAGAGTTAGAGCCAGAGCTAGGGTGAGGTTAAGGTTAGCGTTGGAGTTAGGAGTCTGAATTAGGGTTAGGGTAAGGGTTGGAGTTAGGGTATGGGTTGCTGAAAGATGTTAAGAGCTATTTCAGAATTCTGGTCAGGGTTAGGGTTGGATT
The DNA here is from genome assembly GCA_028566555.1 of Lithophaga nigra. NCBI lineage: Eukaryota > Metazoa > Mollusca > Bivalvia > Mytilida > Mytilidae > Lithophaga > Lithophaga nigra. The sequence goes on along the minus strand of JAOXYJ010759260.1, from coordinate 7,659 downwards.
TAGGGTTAGAGGTAGGCTTAGGGTTAGGGTTAAAGTTAGCGTTTGGGCTTAGTGTTAGGGGTTAGAGCTAGTTTTGGGGCTAGGGTTAGGGGTTAGAGCTAGGGTTAGGGATGCTGTACGATGTAAAGTTAGAATTATTTTCTAAATTAGGGTGAGTGTTAGGTCTTGCGCTTAGGTTAAGGGTTATTGTAAGATGTAAAAAAATACTATTTTCTGAGATAGGGTTAGAGTTGAGGTTAGGGTTAGGGTTATGTTAGTGTTAGGGTTAGGGTTAGGGTTGGGGTTAGGGTTATGGTTAGGGTTAGCCTAGGGTTAGGGTTAGGATTACTGTAAGATGTAAAAGTTACGAACTATTTTCCGTGATAGGGTTAGAGTTGAGGTTAGGGTGAGGGTTAGGGTTATGTTAGGGTTAGGGTAAGGATTAGGGTTAGCGTTAAGGTTATGTCAGGATTATGGTTAGCGTTAGGGTTAGGGTTCGGGTTGCGGTTAGGGTTATCGCTAGGGTTAGCTTAGGGCTAGGGTAGTTGTAAGATGTAAATATAAAACTATTTTCTGGATTAGGGTTAGGGTTACTGATAGGGTCAGTGTTAGGGTTAGGGTTATGATTGGCCTTAGGGTTAGGTTGTTGTAAGATGTAAAGATAGAATTATTTTTTGAATTAGGTTTAGTGTTAGGTTTAGCGAGGGTTAGGGTAATCTTAGGGGTAAGGTTAGGGTTAGGTTAAGGGTTGTTGTAAGATGTAAAGATTGAATTATTTTCTGAATTAGGGTTAGGGATAAGGTTAGCGATACTGTGAGGGTTAGGGTTAGAGTTAGGTTAGGATTAGGGTTAGAGATACTGCGAGTGTTAGGGTTAGGGTTAAGTTAGGATTAGGGTTAGAGTTAGGGGTAGATTAGTTAGTGTTAGGGTTAGGGGTAGCTTAGCGTAAGTGTTAGGGTTAGGGTTGTTGTAAGATGTACAGATAGAATTATTTTCTGTATATGGTTAGGGTTACCGATAGGGTTAGGATTGGGTTAGAGTTAGGGTTAGGGTGCTGTACAAGGTAAAGTTATAATTAGTTTTTTATTAGGGCTACGGTTAGGTCTTGGGCTTAGGGTTAGGGTTACTCTTAGAATTTAAAGTTTAGAACTATTTTCCGAGATAAGGTAAGGGTTAGGGTGAGGGATATGTTAGGGTTAGGGTTAGGGTTAGCGTTTAGGTTATGTTATGGTTAGGGTTCGGGTTGCGGTTAGGGTTGTTGTAAGATGTAAAGATACAAATATTTTCTGAATTAGGGTTAGAGCTAGGGTTAACGCTACGGTTATGTTAGATTTAGGGTTAGGGTTAGGGTTGGGTTAGTGTTATGGTTATGGTTAGGGTTAGCTTAGGGTTAGGGTTGTTGTAAGACGTAAAGATAGTATTATTTTCTGAAATATGTTAACGGTTAGAGTTACCGACAGGGTTAGGGTTAGGTTAGGGTTAGGGTTAAGGTTAAGGTTAGGGTTGTTGTAAGATGTAAAGATGGAATTGTTTTCTGAATTATGGTTAGGGTTAGGGTTAGGGTTAATGTTGTTGTAAGATGAAAGGATAAAATGATTTTTTGAATTAGGGTTAGGGTTAATGTTGTTGTAAGATGTTAAGATACAATGATCTTCTGAATTAGGGTTTGGGTTAGTGTTAATGTTGTTGTAAGATGTAAAGATGAAATGATTTTCTGAATTAGGGTTAAGGTTAGCGATAGGGTTGATAGGGTTAGGGTTAGGGTTAGCTTAGGGGTAGGGTTAGGGTTAGGGTTGTTGTAAGATGTACAGATAGAATTATTTTCTGAATTAGGGTTAGGGTAAGGGTTAGCGATAGGGTGAGGGTTAGGTTAAGGGTTAGGTTAGGGGCAGGGTGAGGGTTAGCTTTGTTGTAAGATGTAAAGATAGAATTATTTTCTGTATTATTGTATGGGTTAGGGTTAGCGTTATTGTTAGGTTAACGTTAGGGTTCGGGTTAGGGTTAGGGTTAACGCTAGGGTTAGGGTTAGATTATCATTAGGGCTATTAGTGTCAGGGTTGTTGTAAGATGTAAAGTTGAAATTATTTTCTGAATTCGGTTTAGGGTTAGCAATAGGGTTAGGATTAGGCTTCGGGACGCTGCTTCCTCGAGCTGCCCTTAGTCACCCTGCTTTCCCGTCGAAGATAGACCAGGTGCCCTCGATACGGGTCTTTCCCCGTAGTACATTTGTGCGCTGCGTCCCCACACTACCTTCAGTACGCTGCTTCCCCGAGCTTCCCTGGCGAAGGTAGGTGAGAAATCCTCGGTACGATGTTCCCCCCAAAGTACCCTTGGTGCGCTGCCTCCACACACTACCCTCACGCTTCAACGCTGACCAAGGTACCCTCGGTACGCTGCTACCCCGCTGACCGTATCCTCGGTCCACGGCTGCCCGGCTGACGGACCTACTCTCAGTGCTCGGCTTTCCCACTGACCTGTTAGGGTTAGGGTACCTCGGTCAGCGGGGAAGCTGCGTATGCAAGGTACCTCGGTCAACAGTGAAGCCGAGCACCGAGGAAACCTTGGTCAGCGGTGAAGCCGAGCACCGAGGGCAGCTCGGTCAGCCTGGAAGCCGAGCACCGAGAGTACCTCGGTCAGTGTGGAAGCCGAGCACCTAGGGTATCTCGGTCAGCTGGGAAGCAGCGTACCGAGGGTATCTCGGTCAGCCGTGAAGCCGAGCACCGAGGGTACCTCGGTCAGCGGGAAAGCAGCGTACCGAAGGTACTTCGGTGAGTGGAAGCCGAGTATCGAGGGTACCTCGGGTAAACATCGTTCCGGGAGTACCTGGCCTACCTTCACCGGGATAGCAGTGTGAACAAGGACAGTTTGGGGTTAGGGTTAAGGTTAGCGTTGGGGGCTTCGGTTTAGGATTGCTGTCAGTTAGAACTATTTTTTTCAGAATTCGGGTTAGGTTAGGGTTAAGTTTTGCGTTAGGGTTGGAGTTAGAGCTAGAGCTAGGGTTAGGGCTGTGGTTGATGTACGATGTAAAGTTAAAATTATTTTCAGAATTCTCGTTAGGGATAGGATTAAGGTTAGCCTTAGGGCTCAGGGTTAGGGTTAGGGTTACTGTACGATGTAAAGTTAGAATCAATTTGTGAATTAGAGTTACGGTTAGGTCTTTCGCATTCGGTTACGGTTACTGTAAGATGAAAAAGTCCGAATTATTTATTTTCCGAATTAGGGTTAGGGTTATGGGTTAGAGCTAGGGTTTGGGTAAAGGTTAGCGGTTGAAGCTAGGATTAGGGTTAGGGTTGCTGTACGATGTAAAGTTAGAATTATTTTGTGAATTAGGGTTAGGGTTAAGTCTTGGGCTTAGAGGGGTTAGGGTTACTGTAAGATGTAAAAGTTTACAACTATTTTCCGAGATAGAGTTAGGGTTGAGGTTAGGTTTAGCGTTAGGGTTATGTTAGGGGTTATGGTTAGGGTTAGAGTTAGCTTAAGTTTAGGGTTGTTATAAGATGTAAAGATAGATTTATTTTCTGAATTAGGGTTTGGGTTAAGGTTGAGGTTAGGTTTAGTGTTAGGGTTGTTGTAAGATGTTAAGATAGAATAATTTTCTGAATTAGGGTTATTGTTAGTTTTACCGATAGGTTTTAGGGTTGAGGTTAGGTTTCAGGTTAGGGGTAGCTTAGGTTAGAGTTATGGTTGTTGTAAGATGTAAAGATAGAATTTGTTTCTGAATCAGGGTTAGGGTTAGGTATTGGGCTTAGGGTTAGGGTTATTGTGAGATGTTAAAGTTTAGAACTATTTTCCGAGATAGGGTTAGGTTTGAGGTAAGGGTTAGGGTTATGTTAGACTTAGGGTTATTTTAGGGTTATGTTAGGGTTACAGTTAAGTGTTATGGTTAGGGTTATGGTTAGCTGAGGGTTAGGTTAGGGATGTTGTAAGATTTAAAGATAGAATTATTTTCTGAATTAGGGTTAGGAATAGGGTTATCGATACTTTGGGGGTTAGGGTTAGGTTAGGATAAGGGTTAGTGTTAGGGGTAGGTTATCGTTATTGTTATGTTAAAGTTAGGGTTAGAGTTAGTATTATTGTTAAAGTTATCGTTAGGGTTAAGGTTGGAGTTAGAATTGGGGTTAGCGTTAGGGTCAGGGTTGTTGTACTTAAGGGTTAGGACTAGGGTTAGGGTTACCCTCGGGACGCTGCTTCCCCGAGCTGCCTTTGGTCACTGCTTCCCCGGCAAAGGTAGTTGAGGTATCCTCGGTACGATGTTCCCCGAAGTACCCTTGGTGCGCTGCCTCCACATCTTACCCTCACGCTTCAACACTGACCGAGGTACCCTTGGTACGCTGCTACCTCGCTAACTGAGGTATCCTCGGTCCTCAGCTGCCCAGATGACCGAGGTACCCTTGGTGCTCTGCTTCCTCTTTGACCGGTACCTTGGTGAGAGGTGAAGCCGAGCACTGAGGATAGCTCGGTCAGCGGGGAAGCAGCGTACCGAAGGTACCTCGGTCAGTGTGTAAGCCGAGCACCGAAGGTACCTCGGTCAGTGTGTAAGCCGAGCACCGAGGGTACCTCGGTCAGCAGTGAAGGGGAGCACCGATGATGCCGCGGTCAGAGCGGAAGCCGAACACCGAGGGTACCTCAGTCAGCGTGGAAGCCGATCACCGAGGGCACCTCGGTCAGCGGTGAAGCCGAGCACAGAGGGTACCTCGTTCAACATGGAAGCCGAGCACCAAGGGCACCTCGTTTAGCGGGAAGGAGCGTACCGAAGGGTACCTCGGTCAGCGGGAAAGCCGAGCACCGAGGGCAGCTCGGTCAGCGGTGAAGCTAGAACAACATACCGATGTTACCTAACCCACCTTCGCCTGGAAAGCAGGGTCCCGAGGGTAACCCTTACCCTAATCCTAACCCTATCGCTAACCCTCAACCTTATTCAGAAAATAACTTACAACAACCATGACCCTAATGCTAACACCAACCCTAACTCCGACCCTAAACCTAACCCTAACTCTAACCTAACCCTAACCTTAATATAACCATAACAATAACCCTAACTCTAACCTTACCCTAAAGGTAGCCCTAACTCCAACCCTAACCCTAATAGAGAAAATAGTTCTATCTTTACGTCTTACAACAACCCTTACCCTAACCCTAACCGTATCGCTAACCCTAACCCTAATGCTTATTCAGAAAGTTATTCTATCTTCACATCTTACAACACCCCTAACCCTAATTCTAAGCTAACCATAACCCTAACCATAACGATAACTCCAACCTTAACCCTAACCTTAACCCTAATCTTAACGCTAACCCTAACCGTAACATAACCCTAAGGCTAACCCTAACCTTAACCCTAACCCTAACCCTCAGATAATCCTGACCCCAACCCTAATCCTAACATCAACCCTAACCCTATCTCGAAAAATAGTTGTAAACTTTTCCATTTTATAGTAACTCTTACCCTAAGATAACCCTAATTCAGAAATTCTAATTTTACATCGTACAGCAACCCTAACCCTACCTCTAGCCCCTAACCCTAACCCCAGCCCCAGCTCTAACCCCTAACCCTAAGCCCTTACGCTAACCTTAACCCTATCTCTAACCATTAAATCATCTCTAACCCTAAGCCCTAACGCTACCTTTTACCTAAACCGTAACCCTAACACTAGCTCTAGCTTTAACCCTAACCCTAATTCGGAAAATAGTTCTAACTTTTACATCTGACAGTAACCCTAATTTAGAAGATAATTTTAACTTTACATCGTTCAACAAGCCTAACTACTCCAACCCTAAGCCCTAATGCTAACCTTAACCTAACCCGAATCCGAATTCTGAGTTCTAACTTTACATCGTACAGCAACCCTAACCCTAACCCTAACCCTAGCTCTAACCCTAACCCTGACCCGAATTCTGAAAATATAGTACATCGTACAGCAATCCTAAACCTAATCCCTAACGCTAACGATAACCCCAACCTGTCCATGCTCAGGCTACTTCCCCTTCGAATTTAGGCTTGGTACCCCGGTACGATGTTCACACGAGGTACCTTCTGTACTCGGCTTCCACGCTGACCGAGGTACCTTCGGAACACTACTTCCCCGCTGACCGAGGTACCTTCGCTCCGCTGCTTCTAAGCTGAGCGAGGTACCGTCGATGGTCCGCTTCACCGCTGACCGAGGTACTTTTGGTACGCTGCTTCCCCGCTGAACAAGGTGCCCTTCTTGTTCGGCTTCCACGTTGACCGAGGTACCCTCTGTGCTCGGCTTCCCGGTTGACCGAGGTGCTCTCGGTGCACACCTTCTACGCTGACCGAGGTGCCCTCGTTGCTCGGCTTACACGCTGACCGAGGAACCCTCCGTGCTCGGCTTCACGGCTGACCGAGGTACCCTCAGTGCTCGGCTTCCACGCTGACCGAGGTACCTTCGGTACGCGGCTTCCCCGCTGACCGAGATACCCTCGGTGCACACCTTCTACGCTGACCGAGGTACCCTCGGTGCTCGGCTTCACTGCTGACCGAGGTACCCTCGGTAATCGGTACCACGCTGACCGAGGTAGCCTGGGTGCTCGGCTTTCACGCTGACCGAGATACCTTCGGGACGCTGCTTCCCCGCTAACCGAGGTATCTTCGGTGCTCGGCTTCACCGCTGACTCAGGTACCTTCGCTACGCTTCTTCCCTGCTGACCGAGTTACACTCGGTGTTCGGCTTCACCGAGACAGACTAACCCTAACCGGTCAGCGAGGAAGACGAGCACCAAGGGTACCTTGGTCAGCCCGGCAGCCAAAGACCGAGGATACCTCTGTCAGCAGTGTAGCAGTGTACCGAGGGTACCTCGGTCAGCGTTGAAAGGTGAGGGTAGTGTGTGGAGGCAGCGCACCAAGGGTACTTCGAGGGAACATTGTATCGAGGGTATCTGGCCTACCTTCGCCGGGAAAGCAGGGTAATCAAGGTAACCCTAACCCTAATCCTAACATTATCCCTACCCTAAACTAAATTCAGAAAATAATTTGAAATTTACATTTTACAACAACCCTGACCCTAACGCTCATCCCAACCCTAACCCTAACATAACCTTAACGGTAACCCTTACAATAACCCTAACGGTAATCTGACCCCAACCCCAACCCTAACCTAACCTAACAATAACGCTAACCCTAATACAGTAAATAATTCTATCTTTACATCTTACAACAACCCAAACCCTAACGCTAACATAACCCTATCTCTAACCCTAACCCTAATCTACCCCTAACCGTAACCCTAACCCTCACCCTATCGCTAGCTCTAACCCTAAACCTAAATCTGAAAATAATTCTATCTTTTCAATCTTACAGCAAAACGAACCCTAACCCTAACGCTAACCTAACCCTAACACTAACCCTAACCCTTTCCCTCACCAGATCGCTAAACCCATCCTTAACACAAATTCAGAAAACATTTCTATATTCACATCTTACAACAACCCTAACCCTATCCCTACCCTATCGCTAAACCTAACCGTAACCCTAATTTAGAAAATAATTTTAATTTTACATCGTACAACAACCCTAACCCTAACTCCAACCCTAAGCCCTAATGCTAACCTTAACCTAACCCGAACCCGAATTCTGAGTTCTAACTTTTTAGGCCTCGAGCACAACTGATGAGACATTGTTTGTCGAAATGCGCATATTGTGCACTTAATTTGGTATCATAG